>PITA01010856.1:22414-46253 GCA_004023965.1 Spilogale gracilis | reverse complement strand
AGTGAACAATTTCCTGCTGTATGCGGAGAGTATTATCAGAATTTCCTATTTTATATCTCATGCAGGGAAATACATATTTACATATATATATGTTAAGACTTGAGAATGGGGATATTTTAAGGAAAGAACAATGGAGAATAGGAGAAAATACTAAAATTCAGCATTTTCATATTTAGCCTCTTACTTGGAACAAAAGTTTGTGGGAGTAAAGGCATAGCAAATTTTTTCTTCATTTTATTCCAAGATTAACTTAACATATATCAATTCATTACGTGTTCATATATTTGTGTATAACTTGAGGGAGACTTAAAATTTCTCTGTGAATCTGTTACTTCAGATTAAGTAAGAAATTACAGCCTATCTTAGTCAAATGCAATAAATATTAATAATCATTGTGCCAGCAAAGAGCCTCGAGTGTAAATTATCATTATGAAATTCAGAAAGGATATCCAACTGTAAAAAGCACTGAGGGTTATTTTGAGCCAAATATTTCAAGGGTATTTAGGAAACATTTCTTTTCTTTTCTTTTCCTTTCTTTTCTTTTCTTTTCTTTTCTTTTCTTTTCTTTTCTTTTCTTTTATTTTATTTTATTTTTTTAAAGATTTTATTTAGAGGCACCTGGGTGGCTCAGTTGGTTAAGCGACTGCTTTCGGCTCAGGTCATGATTCCGGAGACCCGGGATCAAGTCCCACATCGGGCTCCCTGCTCAGTGGGAAGCCTGCTTCTCCCTCTCTCACTCCCCCTGCTTGTGTTCCCTCTCTGGCTGTGTTTCTCTCTGTCAAATAAATAAATAAAATCTTAAAAAAAATAAAATAAATAAAAATAAAGATTTTATTTATTTGACACACAGAGAGATCACAAGTAGGCAGACAGAGAAAGGAGGAAGCAGGGTCCCCACCAATCAGGAAGCCCGATGCGGGCCTCTATCCCAGGACCCTGAGATCATGACCTGAGCTGAAGGCAGAGGCTTTAACCAACTGAGCCACCCAGGGGCCCAAAACATTTCTTGTAGAATCACTAGTAGTAGCTATTAGATACAATCTTGGACTTTTGTGGAGAAAACTGATTTTCTCAAATTCTTATCTTCATTTTAAAATCAAAGTACAGAAAGTATGAAGGAGTATATTTTCACATGTGTTCAAGTGATCCAAACCATAAACACAAAAATACACATTTATTGGTTACTCAACAATAGACTGCCCTGTCTTATTTCTCAAAGCTCTTTTCCACATATGGTTTTAATTTCTAATACACCTGTGAATATTCTTTCCATAAATCACATATACCCCTGTATATACTCTTCAACTCAATAGTTATCTCTTCTTCTAAACAAAATCCTCTGATACCCTAAGAATTAAATATGTCTAAGAGTAAATTGGGCACCTGGGTGGCTCAGTGGGTTAAAGTCTCTGCCTTCAGCTCAGGTCATGATCTCAGGGTCCTGGGATCCAGGCCTGCATCAGGCTCTCGGCATGGAGCCTGCTTCCTCTGCTCTCTCTGCCTGCCTCTCTGCCTACCTGTGATCTCTCTCTCTCTCTCTCTCTCTCTCTCTCTCTCTCTCTGTCAAATAAATAAATAAATAATCTTTAAAAAAAAAAAGAGTAAATTACTCACAGGACTCTAATAAAAATTAGATTAGATAATATGAAGAATTTAATACAAACCCTTGAACTAAGAACCTAATATAAACTCATGAACTCTTGAATGAGGCAATGTTGGGTTTTGCTCTATAATGAACTACCTCAACTCCTTTTTAAAAGCTTTTAAAGGAGTGCCTGGGTGGCTCAGTTGGTTAAGCAACTGCCTTCGGCTCAGGTCATGATCCCGGAGACCCAGGATTGAGTCCCACATCGAGTCCCACATGATCCCGGAGACCCAGGATTGAGTCCCACATTGAGTCCCACATCGAGTCCCACATCGAGTCCCACCATCGAGTCCCACATCGGGCTCCCTGCTCGGCGGGAAGCCTGCTTCTCCCTCTCTCAGTCCCCCTGCTTGTGTTCCCTCTCTCACTGTGTTTCTCTCTGTCAAATTAAAATCTTAAAAAAATAAAAAAATAAAAGCTTTTAAAGTCTTCAATTTTATTTTTTGTCTTCATTTTGTTATACTCCAGCAAAATATATATATTTATAATATATATTCTTATCAAATTGATAGATTAATTTGAATTTAATAATTTATTAATTTGAAACCATGCACATTTTCTGGGACATACTTTTTGCTTTCTCTTCCTACATTTCTCCTTTTTCTTTTGAGATATATTTACATGGTACTTTGGCATTATAAAGTTCTTCTATCGAATGGGTCACTTTGTGTAATGCTCACAACAATCATTGAGGTAGACAAAGGAAGCATTTTAATTTCCATTCAAAAGTCAGTGAAAGAAAGTAACTCAAATAGGTTAAGCTGTGTACTTGAGCCGACTTGATTAGGTTCCTGGAAGCCAATTGTTAGGTTCTTAGGAGTCTTGGGAGCCAGTTGTTAAGTGCAGTTATTATTAAAATATTAAGATTTATAAATTTACAATTAAATAAATTATATTAAAATAAAAGTAATAGATACTCAAAACACAGTTGATACTATTTTGCCAAGAGTTAGATAATTTGGGGTAAGTTATCATAGTAAAAAATGATGCTGAAAAGGATAAGCAATATTCACTGTAATTAATTAAGGAAAGCATGTATTCTCTTTCTTTCCTAACATCCTTAATTTAAGTTACAGGGGAAGAAAACATCTAGTCAAGTATGACTTGCTCTGTAATGCTGATTTTCGGCCTCCAGTGATGTCTAAGAAAGGGCCTTTCCTTTGTGAGTGCTCAGAACTGGTGACAGTGAGCTCAGGGTTTCCCTCAGGCAGCATCTTAAGCAATTCACATTACAATAAAATTAAATTATTTCTCTTTTCAAAATATGATTTTGTTTTTTGACACAAAGAAATGAAATCATCTGGAGGGTGCTCTGGGAGGGAGTCAGGGGACGTAGGTCCCTGCTGTCTGGCCCTTTAAAGAACATATGGTCTTGAGCAGCCTGGGTGCAGCTG
Organism: Spilogale gracilis; assembly: GCA_004023965.1. Classification (NCBI taxonomy): domain Eukaryota; kingdom Metazoa; phylum Chordata; class Mammalia; order Carnivora; family Mephitidae; genus Spilogale; species Spilogale gracilis. Next base: position 43,214 of record PITA01010856.1, on the reverse strand, counting down.
AGTCAGAAGCTTCCAGAAGGCGCCCAACCAGTGAGGAGCTAATTCAACCCTGGCGCACCTGGCTTCCATTGGCCAGATCTAGACTTTCTTCACCACTGGCCTTGCCTCCCTCAAACCTCTTTCCCAACCCTGTTTCTGTGTCCTGCCATCTCTGGCTTCCGCTCTCAACAATCCCTTCATCACTCTGCTTGTGGTTGTTATCTGATTTTCCATTCTTGCCCTTTGTCAGAATGACTTTCTAATTCCTTCTATGTTTGATTTCTTTGTTTCAGGCCTGCTAAGCTCCTCAGATCCCATAGTCCACCTTGAGCTCCTTCCTCCTTCCATTGTCCATGTTCCCTCCGGCAGTGGCCTGGTGGGTGGGCTTTCCTAAGGGCTCCGATGCCTGTCTATTTAATAATTTATGCAGAATTTTGCCAGGCATTGACCTCAGGTTCATTGATCTGTATTTCCAAGATCCACCCTTCAAAATCAGACTCTTTAATTCATGGCAACCTTTTCCTATTTCAAGCACCTGAAGGTTATACTTGGAACCTCCAAGGTTTCTTACAGAGACCCTGTGATCATACCTCTAAGAATCTTTGGCATATACAATAATGACATATATAGTTAATTATGTCTCAATAAATCTTGGGGCGGGGAGAATATAATTTGTATATGCCTGTAGCTTTAAAGGCTTTCAAAGAAGTAAGTGATTTTCAATGATTACTTCTCTGAAGCTGATCTTTTGTGCCCTCCTAACTAAATTGACTTTATGAGTCCCAGTTTGAATACCATTTGCATTAAAGAGAAATAAAAAGAAAGTTCCAAAGTTCTGTCTTTTCTCTACTGTTTGTTGATATACTATCTGCCCCAAGTCTTCACCATGTCTCTTTTTTATTGTTCTTGCCCTGAATTTAGCTTAAGAAAAAGATCACTGGAACCCCTTTTAAAAATATTATTAACATTTCCACAGGCTTCAGCATATCCTGCATTCAAGCCTTCCTGGTATTATTCTCCTAGATTGATGTTGCTCTCACATATTGATCCTTGACATTTTTAGACCCCTTTTATCTGTTAATTGGAATGCACCATGGGTAAGGGAAATGGCAGGAAGCAGAAAGGAGGATCTGCTTTGACTGGTCCCAGAGTTCCTCCCTTGGATATTATAAACCGTGTTCTCCAAGGTGGGTATCATTTTCATTTCACTGAAAGTTTTGTTGCCGGTTCATGATACATGCATATAAGAAGTTGCTCTTGTTGCTTTCTTAATCTTTTGTAATACTGTATTGTTCCTAGGAACAGATTTAGCTGCTACTCCTAATTGACTTTCAAGAGGCTTCCAGCTGCTGGCTGGACAGTTGTAGACTCCGTTGCCATCATAGCTGCCCCTGTGTGGGAATCATCAGTCTTTCCTCTTCTCCATCTAACTGGCAGAGTGTGGGAATCTTAAACACCCCCACTATGGTTTTCTTCCTTTTCCTCTCTCCTTCTCTTTTCACCTCAATGCCATCCAAACTGTCACACTTCAAAATCACAGATTTCCACATGTTTATATCTCCCCCTTAGGTCCCCTCTGCTTCAGCTGAGTCAGTCATGCCCTTCATTTTTTTTTTTATTTTGGCCTCAGGTGTCATTCTATCATATTGGGTGGTAATTACAAAATCATCTTTACCTCCCAATGCTGATATTTCAAATCATTGTTCTCCATTCTCCATATCATATAACTCATCATCCATGATCATCCTGTGCTATAATATTCTCCCTTCCCTGTCCCTCCTCCCTCCTTTCTCTCTTACCCTTCCTTTATCAAATGTGTATTGAATGCCTTACTATATACCAGCTGCACGGAATACATTAGTGAACAGGAACTTATCATCTTAGGAACTTGCAGATTTTAATCAAAGATGGAAATTTTAATAGTTATTTACTGTGCTTATTTATACAACTTAATAAGTGAGTATTGTTTATTGAGTTCATAATACATACAGAGCTCCAGGTTAGGACAAAAAAAAAATAATCAAAGTAGGGCACCTGGGTGACTCAGTGGGTTAAAGCCTCTGCCTTCGGCTCAGGTCATGATCTCAGGGTCCTGGGATCGAGGCCCACATTGGGCTCTCTGCTTAGCAGGGAGCCTGCTTCCTCCCCTCTCTATGCCCGCCTCTTGGCCTACTTGTGATCTATCGCTGTCAAATAAATAAATAAAATCTTAAAAAAAAATTAAAGTAAAGTGGCAGAGGGAAGGTTGGTTTTCTAAAAGAAAATGGACTTTGAAGTCAGGTGAGCCTGGATTTAAACCCCCTTACTAGTATCTTGCTCTTACACTTCCATAACTTATCCGCAGTCTCCTCAAGTATAAAAGAGTCTTGCCATCTTGGGAGAATGGGAGATATGTGTACATCCATATTACCTAATTACCTAACCTGGAATAAGACTTTGATTGTAATACCCATGGAACAGATCAAAATATAGTCTATAGTTTATCTACAAAAGAGGAACTTCAGTTTCTCCAAATTACAAATCTATCTTTCAACTGGCTATCTCTCTTAGAATAGTCTGCCACTTTTTCCTCCAATAAACTGAGATATGATTTTCTCAGTCCAATATCCCACAGAAGGAATCATCACTTAGGTTTTATGTTCACTGTACCACTGACTACTATTGTATTGTTCCAACTAAGAACATTTTGTGTGAAAAAGTTTTGAGTTTATTTTTGGAAGTATTTAATGTGTTGTCCCTTTTCCTTCATGAACAGAAACCACACATTAGAGAAAATGTTATGATTGCAGTATTGATTTAAAGTTTTAAAACTCTCTCAGAATATTTATTACAATCCTGACATATGAATCAATATAGGCAGAAAAACCTTTTGGCATTTATGTTTCTTAAATTGGTGTAGAACAGGATGCTACCTTAGCCTATCTCATTTTTTTCAGGGTGTTTCATAACTGAGTCCATTTTGGGGCTACTTCTTTCCTGTGCGTCAGTTTTATCAACCACACAGCTGGAATGTGTACCTGAAACAGACACACCTCTGCTCTACCCATGTGTAGGCCCACACAGCGGGGGGATGGTCATCCAGTGATGGACACGCTCATTGTTCTGGGTCTTCCTCCCTTGTTGCTATATGCTCCTCCTTTGACCCAGTCTGGTTTCCAGTCCTTGCCTCCATTGGCTGTGTGTGATTGTACTCCTGACCTTGAGACTTGTGAGTTTCTGGTACACACTTTGATTCCCCTTCAAAGACTGGCTGCTATTTGCACTGAGAGCTCTCTGCAGTTGGGGTCTTCTCAATAGAACAATCCACACCACCGGGATATTCATTCACTCAAAAAAAAGTCTTTACAAATCAACTAATCTGTGTCAAGCTTCCTGCCTCAAGACCAAATTCTTTTTCTTTTTTAAGGTTTTATTTATTTATTTGACAGAGAGACACAGTGAGAGAGGGAACACAAGCAGAGGGCATGGGAGAGGGAGAAGCAGGCTTTCTGCTGAGCAGGGAACCTGATGCGGGGCTGGATCCCAGGGTCCTGGGATAAAGGATGACCTTGATGACCTGAGCCAAAGGCAGATGCTTAATGACTGAGCAACCCACGCTTCCCAAGACCAAATTCTTAAGCTTATTCCTATTCCCCTAAAAGAGAGGCTTAGACAACCTTTTCCCAACCTCTTCCATCTGCACTTATGGTGATGGTTCCCACCTATCATTCAGTCACACCTGGCTCCTGAGCCAACACTGACAATTAAGAGATGCAGCAATCATGGCGGACTGAATCTGTGATTGGTTTTTCTGTTTTGGACCCAACATCCAGTGTACCTGGAAAGAATACACCACATTGCAACTCTCTCTTACTTCCCATTGTACTGACTAGTCTATACAACAAAATATATAACTCAGTTTTCTCCACTAACAGCCTAGTCTCCCTCCTAGGTCTGGGACGTGGCCTCTAACTTAAGCCAGTCCACATAGGAAAGCTTCAACTAATCCAACTCATACCAGTATGTCTCCGCCATTACTGCCAAAGTCAACTGTTTCAGGCACAGTTTCTCCCGTAGAGTCTTGTCCTCTGGACCATACGCTTGGTTTCTGAGAACTGCCTGTTGCTGGTCCCATCTATCAGACTGGATTTTGTGTAACATCCTCTGGAGCCAAAACACACCACTTTGGGCCTTTAGTGTATTGCAGTTTCTTGAGATCCTCTACTCTCCCTCTCATTGTCATTCTGTCGAGATTTTCTTCTTGACCCCCACTTCAGTCATATTGCTCATTCACTGTGTCAAGTCTGAACTTGTCTGAGTTAGGACATGTGCCAGTACTAAAATAATCATATAATTTATCATCCAAACTGGGAGAGTTTTGAAAGTAAAGATGGAGCTTTATTAATAACTATACTTGGCCACAGGTAAGAACATAAACTGTTCAGGAAAATCAGTGACACTAGCCATAACCCTAGCCATGAGGACAAATGCCCTATATACTGATTATATGACTCCTTTCAGCCCAAGGTATGGCCTTAAAAGAATAATATCCTTGTTCTAAAAATCTAAATATTAATTACAGCAATACCCAAACTGCCATTTTTGTTAAACATGCGGATGAATGCTACTAAACAATTGTGTTTCACAGATCAACTCATTTCTCTGCTCAGTCTATTATGTAGTTAATGTTCTCTGCCACAGATGCTAACATGCAGTAATGCTCAAAAATGTCTATTGAATATAATAAGTTTGTAAGTTTATGTTTCTGCACAAACAAATACACACGGAGAGCTCCATCAGGATTTAATCAAAGTAACCATAGTAAGTCATATGAGGATATGTGGGCATTAAGGTATCATAATTCTAATCTTCAAAATCTTCTGCACCCAAGACTTTTTTCTCCTATATTTTATGATCAGAACCTTGTGCTTAAAATAGGTACCCATTTATTACTTTAAATAGACATGTGATTTGGAGGTGTGGCCTGAGAAAATCATATCCGTATGTAGAGATCATTCATCTATCCTCTTCTTGTGAAGGTTATAGTATACCTACATTAATGTGAAATTAACCATTAATATTTTTCCCAAAACTTTTACCATAGAAAAATATCTTTGGCAACTAGTGAGAATCTTCTTCCCTTCAATAACACACCTATTTGTCAAACATGAGGATTGGCATATTTTATTCATGTCCTTTATCACAAGAGAGATTAGCTATTTCATTGCAATATGGGGCTAATTTAGGGGGAAATCAGAGGGTATTCTGTCATCTTTCAAATACTAGTAAGTGAAGCCCACTTATGCAACCTCCCTTGAGCCCTTGGAATGTGCTGATGTCCTGTTATCAAGTTAAAGAGACACAGGCTGGGGTGCCTGGGTGGCTCAGTTGGTTAAGCAACTGCCTTTGGCTCAGGTCATGATGCCGGAGACCCGGGATCGAGTCCCACATCAGGCTCCCTGCTCAGCAGGAATCCTGCTTCTCCCTCTCTCACTCCTCCTGCTTGTGTTCCCCCTCTGGGTGTGTTTCTCTCTGTCAAATAAATAAAATCTTTTTTTTTTTTTTTTAAAAAGAGAGATAGGCTGTCACTGAGATTTTTTTAAAAAATAAGAGATTCAAAGCAGAATCACTTGTCAGATAATGTCATATCTAGTGTCTTTGCTGGAGAATAAGTGAGAACTAGCACTGAACTCTATAAGCCCACAGTCCCCTAACAATTCCAGATGCATATATTTTAAAAACAACCTATGTTGGAGACATGCCATTTCAAGCCCACATAAGTCTCTTCCCCTGCCCTTGGCCATCAGTTTGTCTCTTAGTGAAAGGCCATGGTAGATGGCAGAGGATTTCAAAGCCTTCATCGTCTCATCAATTTTGGTGTCGTTATTATCAGAGAGAGTAGACAAGAAACTCCTGGGTGAATATAACTGGACAGTATGCCGAGGGATAAGCCTCCAAGCTCTGGAAAACGACGGCCTATGTTTAAATCACAGACCAGCTGCTGAACAGATATGCAATCCTGAAAAAGTTCCTTAACTCTGGGCATCAGTTTCCTCATCCATGGCATATACGTCACAAGATTATTGAAAGGTTTAAATGAACAGTCTCATAGTGCTTTACAGAAGTGCCTGGAAGAGCCAGTGTGTCATAAACATCAGGCATTATTAGTATCAGAAACACCCCCACACAGAGGGCAAACCATCTGGACACATCCTGCCACAGCAGGTGATAAGAGCTCGCTCTTCCACCAAACTTGGAGATAGGCTCTGGATCGTTCTGACAGAGTCAAAACATAGGGCTTCAGCCAGCCCCTGCCATTTGGCCCAGAGGAAATCCCCATCTCCAGGAATGGGCGGCGAGGAATAGGTCTCCCTTGAGAGCACACCCTAACCACACGTTAGGAAGTCATCAGAGGCATTTGTGGGGGCTTTCACACTATGGGAGGTGAGTTGCCTCACAGAAATAGAGAAGGCAGCCTCTATTTGGCAAGCTGGGGGGCATAGAAGTCTTGTTTCAGGGGGGAGATTCACCTGCAGATATTTGAACTTTGACAGAGCTCCAGTAAATTGCTTCCCTTGGATAAGACTGCAACTGATCTTCCGCAGAGGTTTTGTCTGTGAAATGATCCTGGGCACTTGACATCCTCCATCTCACTTCCTTACATGAAGCTGATTTTCAATCAGTTGTGAAAAAACAGGCACCAGGCTTTATAGCAGGGTCTTCAGCAAGTCAAGACAGGCCTCGGGAGACCTGGGCACTATCCAGAAGATCTGAGGAGCACAGACGGGTAAAATACATTCGTCAGCTGCAGTTCTCTTAACATTTTCTTCACATCACTAATAGGGCTATGCATGAGTGATGGAGAATTCATGCGATTTTTAAAGGAACAAAATGTTAATAAGTGAGAAAGATGCAGAGGCAAGTAACTGTTATTATACTAAAAAAAACAGTATAAGGTTAGCTATTGGACTCGTTTTCAAACAGATACAAGCACAAAGGAAAAAGATTAAATGCACTTCCCAGAATTATGTAAATGCTTGGGGCAGGATTGAGTCTAGAAGTTAAGTGTCCCTGGCTTCCAGTCCAGTGCCCCTGTCTCAACAGCACCTAAGAATAATGTGATACCTTGGATTTACATTTACACTATCTAATGCTGCAAACACAAATTGCTCTTACAGAAGTCATCTCACTGCTCCTGAAACAACTGTACTTTTTCTGGTCTGGTTGGCTGGGTTGTGCATCTGCACACAATCTCCACATAACTGCTTTAGTAAGACACGCACACTCACCATCACTGATAAGGAGAAGGGGTAGGAGGGATGCCCTGTGGCTCAGCCAGTTGAGCTTCTGCTCCGTTCATGATCTCAGGGTCCAGGGATGGAGCCCCGTGTCAGGCTCCCTGCACTGGGGAGTCTGCTTCTCCCTTTCGCTCTCGCTCTGCCTCTCTCCCCACTCCTGTTCTGTCTCTCTCTCTCTCAATAAACAAACAAACAAACAAACAAACAAACAAAATCTTTAAAGAAGAAAAGAGTGTATGGAATGAAAAATGGTAAATTTTGGAACTGGCCAATAGATATACAATTTTTGCCACCTGAGGGTTTCTAAAGTTACTTGTATGTCTGGTGTAAAGCCTTCTTACCTAAGTGTGAAGAAATGAATGACTGCTCCAGGAAAAGCCCCATAGTTCAGTAATATCAGGGACAGTGACACAGAAAAAGAATGTTATAATGTTTCATCGGAAATGGCAAAAGGGATGTTTGTGTTTAGCATTGAATTTTTCAGATGTGATAACACATTTTCAAAATGCCAATATTAATTTACACAGAACAAGGAATAATTAGTGGGGGAAAAAATCAATACATTGCTTGTTCGTGCTACTCCTTAGTGAATATTGGTTCTAAAATCAAAGTTCTTTCTGTGGAGGAGTTGTCAGTGGAAAAGTTAAAATTAGCATAGCTCTTAGAGGGCCAAGGAAGGGAAAGAAATGTCATGCAGGTAGATTCAAAATATTTAAATAGAGTTCAAAGTAGGAACCTTCAGCCTTGCTTTTCCATAGAATTAAAAAAAAAAACTTAACAGAAGTTCTCATAGTCACTTTATTACAACGTAGGAAGCAAATCCATGAACTGAGTGTTGTGAAAGCAACAATCGGACATGTGAAGAAAGTCATCTCAGGGAAAGGACACGTTGGAAAGCTCATGTACAGGGAATAATTTATTATTTGCTGGTCCCTGGTGAAGATACATTCTATCTGTGAAAATTGATTCACACACCGATTAAAATATCGTTTCTCTTCTCTGGGACCACAAAAAGCTACGGTTTTGCTTGTTCCCCCTCTCACAGCACTAACGACTGTGACACAGTAGATAATTACATACCAAATGGAACATAATGCACCCAATATAATCATCACTCAAAACAAACAAATACTACCTTCACATTGTGGCTTGTGGAAACCACAATCAGCTTGTCATTAAATATTCAGCATATGTCCTCACTTCTCTTTGTCGGGAACTGAGTACTCCCTTGGAGTGTACTCAAAGTGTAAAGTCGGTGTGTTTTCCCTAATAACACACCTGTGCTCTAAATAGAGCTGCGTTCTATTTAAGGAGAGGCAAACTGAAGTCATACTCTATAGTCTTCGTTTTGTTGAGTTGTGTTACCGAGCCTTGCCACCGCAAGCAAATAATACCAAGTCCAAGATGGTTTGAGCTGATGCCTTACTTAACTCTTTAATCAAATCAGAAATTCATATTGCTCAACATTTTAACCAGCAAAAGCTAAGTCAGCAAATATTCTCACATTTTTTTCTTTTTAAGTTTTTTTTAAAGATTTATGTATTTATTTGCTTGACAGAAAAAGAGAGAGAGCACAAACAGGGCGGCAGAAGGAGAGGGAGAAGCAGACTTCCTGCTGAACAGGGAACCTGATGTGGGGCTCGATTCCAGGACCCTGGGACCATAACCTCAGCTGAAGGTAGATGCTTAACCGACTGAGCCCCCCAAGAGCCCCCCACATTTCCCTTATGAGGCCAACGCTTTGCATTCTGTGAACTCAGAAGTCTGTTTCTGGAGTCAGAACTGGATTCTAGTTTCAGGTTAGCTGCTATTAGCTATGACACACTGATCAGGTCACTAAGTTCACGGCCTCAGTTCCTAACCCGAAAAGTAGGATGTTTTATGAGATGTTCCCTAGCATCTTTCCTACTTCCAAATTCCTGCTCAGTTCATGAAATTGTAATAGCATACATTCTCTCAGCCTTTCTGTGACTACACAAACAATCATCAAATATTGATCAGTTAGAGGTATTTACAGGTCTTGTAGAATATGTAATTTGACAAGTAAACCATGATTTAGGTCTGGATCTAAACTATTTTGAGACCTCTATCAGTGTCAGGGGAAAATAAATTTGGGCTAGATTCAGAGACCACATAATGCTAAATCATTCGATCATGACTGGATTTGTTGAGTACTTGAATTTCATCTGGTCCTGTGGAGGTTTTCTAGTGAAGAGCCTCTAAAGGACAAATTTCTGGTCATTAACATCAGCTGAACTATTATGCATATGGGAATATTTCCTATCTAAAATTTTTCGGGGCTTTTCTCCAAACTCCCTCTGGTAGATCTAGGAAAGGAAGAGACAGGTTTGGAGACTGGTACCTTGAAAATGGAGCAAGAAAGAGGAATTGGTGGCGGCGCCTGGGTGGCTCAGTAGGTTAAGCCACTGCCTTCGGCTCAGGTCATGATCCCAGAGACCCGGGATCAAGCCCCACATCGGGCTTCCTGCTCGGCGGGAAGCCTGCTTCTCCCTCTCTCACTCCCCCTGCTTGTGTTCCCTCTCTAGCTGTGTTTCTCTCTGTCAAATAAATAAAATCTTTAGAAAAAAAAAAAAAAGAAAGAGGAATTGGTGATGGCGAGAGTGCCACTTTCCCCTGAACCTGTTACAACATGTAATAGAAACAACGTGCTGTTTTTGTGCTCACTGAATACAGGTCTCTAGTCAGTTTTTTAAAGTACCAAACTTTATTATTTTTATTTTTATTTATTTTTTTAAAAGATTTTTTTATTTGTTTATTTGACAGAGAAAGAGAGAGAGCACAAGTGGGCAGAGCAGTAGGTAGAGGGAAAGGAGAAGCGGGCTCCCCACTGAGCAGGAAGTCAGATGCAGAACTCCATCCCAGGACTCTGGGATTGTGACCCAAGCCGAAGGCAGACACTTAACCAACTGAGCTACCCAGGTGTCTCAAACTTTATTTCTTTTTTTAGAGCAGTTTTAGTTTCATAGAAAAAATGGGTGAAAAGTATAGAAATTTCCCAGGTGCCTGCTGCCCCCATATACCAAAACACAGCCTCTCCCAACTGCAAGCTTCCCACATCAGAGTAGTACATTTGTTACATTTGATAAACCTACCTTGACACATCATTATCACCCAAAGTCCACAGTTTACACTGGAGTTTATTCTTGACATTGTAAGTCTATGGATTTTGATAAACATGTAATGAAACATATCCACCATTATAGTATCATACAGAATAATTCCACTAGAAATCCTCTGGACTCAGATTGGATTTGCCATTGTAATATATATGAAGTGATAACTTGTTATTTTAATTTATGATTCTCTAATGACATATGATGTCAGACATCTTTTCATATGCTTCCTTACCATCTGTATGTCTCCTTTGATGAGGTGTTCGTTTGAGTCTTCTGATCATTTTTTAGTTAGATTGTTCATCTTTTTATTGAGTTTTAAGCCTTTTTGGTATGTTCTGGATAACTATTCTTTATCAGATGTTTCTTTTGCAAATATTTTGTCCCAGTCTATCTCCCATCTTTTTATTCTCTTGACATAGTTTCTCACAGAGCAGAGCTTTTTAATTTTAATAAATTACAGCTTATCAATAATTTCTTTCATGGATTGTGCCTTTGGTATTTATCTGGAAAGATGACCATACTCAAAATCACGTATGTTTTCTCCTAGTTATCTTCTAGGAGTTTTATTTATTTTTTTTTAAAAGATTTTATTTATTCATTTGACAGAGAGAAACACAGCGAGAGAGAGAACACAAGCAGGGGGAGTGAGAGAGGGAGAGGAAGGCTTCCCCGCCAAGCAGGGAGCCCGATGCTGGGCTCGATCCTGGGACTCCGGGACCATGACCTGAGCCAAAGGGCTTAATGACTGAGCCATCCAGGTGCCCCTCTTTTAGGAGTTTTAGAAGCCTTGCAGTTTACATGTAGATCTGTGATCTATTTTGAGAGTGTGTGTGGTGGGGCGGGGAGGGAGTTAAGATTCATGTCTTTGCTCATTTCTTTTTTTTTCTTTTGCTCATTTTTTTTTTTTTTTTTGGCATGGAAAGTCCAGTTGTTTCATCACCATTTATTCAAAAGACCGTCTTTGTTCCGTTGTCTTGCCTTTGCTTCTTTGTCAAAAGTCAGTTGACTATATTTATGTGGGCCTATTTCTGGACTCTGTCTTCTGTTCCCTTTATCTATTTGTCTATTCTTTTGTTAATACAACACTGTCTTGATTACTATAGCTTTATAGTAAATCTTGTAGTCAGATAGTTTTTGTCCTTCAACTTTGCTCTTCTTCAGTATTGAGTTGGCTCTTTTGGGTCTTTTATATCTTCATAAAACTTAAGAATCAGTTTCTTGATAATCACAAAATAAGATTTACTGAGATTTCAATTGGAATTGCATTGAATCTGTAGATCAGTTTGTCCAGACAAACTGACATCTGGACAATATTTAGTTCTTCCTTACTAGCTTTCATAAGAATTTTATAGTTTTCCTCCTACAGATCTTATACCTATTTTGTTAGACATATCTAAAGTATTTCACTTTTGGAGTATTATTATAAATGGTAACATGTTTTTAATTTAAATTCTATTTGTTCATTGCTGGTATAGGGAAGTGATTGATTTCTGTATATTAACATTGCATCCTGCAATCTTGCTATGATCACTTATTAGTTCCAGGAGTAATTTTGTCAGTTTTTTCAGATTTTCTACATAGATGATCATGTCAGGTACAAACAAAGCCAGTTTTATTTCTTTTTTCTTATCTGTGTATCTTCTATTTTCTTATTTTAATGTGTGAGTTAGGACTTCCAGTAAGATGTTGAAAAGCAGTGGTGAGAGCAGACCTCCTAACTTGGCTCCTGATCTTAGCAGGAAATCTTTGCCTTGTCTCACCATTAAGTATGAAGTTAGCTATGGCACATTTTGTGGGGTTTTTGTAGATTTTCTTTATCAAGTTGAGAAACTTCTCTTGTCTTTTTTGCTGAGTATTTTTTACCATGAATGCATGTTGAATTTTGTCAAATGTTTTTCTGCATCTATTTGTATGATCATATGTTTTTTCTTCCTAGCCTATTAATGTGGTTGATTATATTAATTAAATTCTGAATGTTAAACCAGACTTAGACACTTGGGATAAATCCCACTTGGTCATGAGTGTATAATTTTATATACATATATATTATTGGATCTGATTTGCTAATATTTTTGTTGAAAATTTTGTTGAAAATATTTGCATCTATATTTCTGAAGGATATTGGGCTATTGTTTTCTGGTAGTGTCGTTTTTTTCATTTTGGTACGAGGGTAATGCCAGCCTCATAGAATGAGTTAGGAAGTATCCTCTCATTTTATCTTCTGGAAGAGATTATAGAGAATTGGTATAATTTTTTTCTTAAATGATTAGTAGAATTCACCAGTGAACCCATCTGGTCCTGGTGATTCCTGTTTGGGAAGGTTATTAATCATTGATCTAATTTCTTTAATAGTTGTAAGCCAATTCAGACAATCTATTTCTTGTGTGAGTTTTGACAGATTATGCCTTTTAAGAAATTGGTCCATTTCACCTAGGTTATCAGATTTGTGGGCATGGAGTTGTTCAGAATATTCCTTTATTATCGTTTTAATGTCCGTGAAATTCATAATATTGTTCCTTCCTTCTAGTCAGTTTTTAAATGAGTGATTAGAACATTTATGATATATCTAAAAAGAAATCAAGTAATTTTTTTATTTTTATATCATCCATAGCTGATTAACATTGAGAAATTAACAGCATTTGACAGAGAAATCAGTTCTTCATTTACACTTTCTATAAGCAAGAATAGTATATATAATTTGGTTTGTGTGTATTGGCCACAGCTTACTTAATAAAGAATAATATAGTTAAAATGCCCCTTTAGAAAAGAACCTACCTCCTTAATGTGTTTCTTTGTTGATGAAACTATTTTTTTAATTTTAATTCCAGTATAGATAACATACGGTATTATTTTAGATGGTGGGAATCCTTTCACAATGTGTATGTATATCAAATCACCATGATGGACGCTTCAGATATCTTACAACTTTATTTGTCAATTATACTTTAATAAAGCTGAAAAAAATATATATATGGAATTCCCCAAAGGACTCATTAGATCTTACATGGCACACCTTCTCATTCTGTTTAGGAATTTTCTAGCTTCTGCTTTTTATAAAGAAAGAATTCAAGAATTAAATATAAGTCTTCCTCTCATTTAACAGTCAAAAACACTTCTTGGAAATTTTGGTCCTTTCCATGCAAGTACGTTTGGGGATTTTTTTCCCCCAAGTCTTCCCATGACATCTGTCACACAGCTAATGAATTTCTGCCAACATCTAACACTCTATCATAAATTTTTAGTTATTCCCTAAAAATTTATTAAAACATTAGTCATTCTCCCAACTGTAAGCAAATCGTTATTTTCTTCTATCAGTTTTTTTTAATCTCACATAATCATATTAATTCTTATTTACCAACTAGTATCTGAAAATAGTTGAGAGTCTTTGCAAGACATTCTTCCAAGATAATCCTTTTGATAAATTTATGAAATAGTAAATAAGAACTCTGTTTCTTAATATTATAAGTCATAGTGTCAGTTTTCCGATAATAAAACAATTGTTCAGATACAGAATTAGGAACAAAATCTTCGCCTTTCATTTATTATTTCACAACTTTTCTCTGAAAGCATTAATGTTTGATATTTGCATATCTTGAAAACATTTAGTAATCAACTTGCTAAAGCCAAGAATATTTCTTGGCTGCATTTAATTTTGCTATTGAAGCTTGACTTTTATGAGATACATCTGAAGTTCAATAGAGTATTTAACAGATTTTACTTCCTTAATTAATTTCAGCAGGTTAGCATAAGGGATTTACAATGCTTCCCCAGACCTCTGTTCTTTTGCACACAATTCCCAGCAACAATGCCACAGGGGAGCAAGCAGGGTGAGCCCACAGAAGGGAAGTGATGGCTATCTGGGCCCCAGGGTCTGGGCTAGTGGACCAAGATTTTCCTTGTTCCTTTCTGGCAAGAGCTAAATTCTGAAGGGAGAGCAGAAGCTTGGAGAAGAGGGAAGCTGGTGGTCTTGTTTTTTTCATTTCTTTCCTTCCTATAATCTAGTCACCAATTCCAATGTGTGGGTGTTTTTCCTGTACATCCAAGCGACTCTGCCAGCAGCTGGGTGTCCTACAATTCATCTCAATTCTGGGGCACCCTATCTGGAGATCACATCAGGTCCCACAGGGAGAGTCCTGCAAGACAAAGATTGCCTCACTCCCCACCTCTGTCACAGCAGATGCCAATCACAAATCCAGGTTGTCACCTGTGCTTCAGACCCTGCAGCTATATATTGATCAGAGGTTCCAACAAACCCCCTCCTTGGGTCTGATTAATTTTCTAGAAAGACTCAAAGAACTCAAAGAAACATTTTACCTATGAGATTGCCAGTTTATTATAAAAGAATATAATCCAGGTGCTGTTTGACAGAAGGATGCAGAGGACAAGGGTTGCAAAAAGGGCACAAGGCTTCCAGCCACTCTTCCCATATCTCCATATGACCGCCAACCCAGGAGCACCAAAGGGAAGCTCTGCCTGCCCTTGTGGGTTTATGAAGGTTTCATTATATAGGCAAGATTGGCCATTGGTGACTGATCCCCTCCCCTCTCCTCTAATCCTGGGATTGGGTCTCCAGGCAACAATCAGCCCCCACCCTGAGATGAGATCCAAAAATCCTCTCATTAACATAAGAAAAGACACCTTTGTCACACTCATCACATAGGAAGTTCTAAGGGTTTTAGGAGCTCGGTGCCAAAAACAGAATGGAGGAAGACCAAATATATATTTCTTTTTATAAATCACAACATCACATCTTCTCCCTTCCCCTCTCCTCTCCTTTCTGTGTTTCAGGTTAGACTCTTACTTACAATAAACAGAATTTATTCAGATTAGTTCCCATAAAGATTTAGTGTTAGAATACAGAGAACCCACTCCTAGTTGGGACTCTGGATGTTATAGGAACCACAGAAATCTCTCTGTCGCTGTCTCTCATTCTGTATTTCTTTCTCTCTCGGTTGTATGATTTCTCTCTCATAACATCTGTTTTTTTGTGTGCATCTATTCTATTTGCTGACTACTCTATTAACTGACTTCTTCTCATTATTATAATTTCTGTATCCACCACATCTCTGACTTGACTCTATACCGTCAGCATTGCCTCCCTTTCCTGATTCACTCAGCTTCTCATTCTCCAACATAGAAGCCCCAGGAAATGAATTTGATTGGCTCAGCTCATCTTTGCAAACCATACTATTGATGGTCTTAATCCACTGGGGCTGAGGAATAGGATCACATGATGCAGAGGGCTATGAGCAGGGTGGGCAATAATCAACACTCTGGTATGGTCTCCTTCTAGCTTTCTCTCTTTGTTTCTTTATTTTTTTCTAACAGTTACTGAATACCCACTATATGTTCATTACTGTTATAAGCAACAGGGTTTTAAAGACTCAGTCTCTGCTTTTAAGAAGCTAATTGTCCGTAAGGACTGAAAAGCAAGCTAGCAACAGCCATTAGCGGTTGTCATAATGGCTACAATAAAGGGTGTTAAGGAATCACTCGGAAAAGAGCACCCCAACAATGGCAATGCCAGAAAGGTTTCTCAGGTAAAATGATACCTGAACTAAGTGTAAAAGAGTAAGTGGAAGTCACCCAAGAAATGGGAGTGGGAGGTGGGTGAAAGGAAAAATGGCCAGGGATTCCTGGCAGAGGAAGTCATTTATACAATGGCACAGTGGTCAGTGATGCTCTGTAAACTCCTGGGACTACAAGAGATTTGGTGATGCTGGACACCTGGTGAGAAACAGAATGAAGAGGTAGTCAGGAGCTAGATCATCAAGTGTCTTGTGGCAGTTTGGAAGATAATGATACTATTGAAGAATTTTTAATAAGGCAGTAATATAATCAGATTTGTGTTTCATAAAGATGTCTTATAGCAATGTTGGCAGTGGGTTGGGCAGGTGCTATTGGAAACTGGAAAATAAGTTAGGAGGTCACTGTAATCTTTGAGGTAGGAAATGATGCAAGGGCCAGAATTAGGGCACACCACTGGGGTGGGGACAGAGGAATAGATTTGAGAATCCTTAAGAAAATAGAATTTGCGGGGAGCACTGGGTGTGGGGAATGGGGAATGAATCTTGAAACACTGGAAAAAAAATTTAGTAACAATAAAAAAAAAAAAAAAAAAAAAAAAAAAAAAAAAAAAAAAAAAAAAAAAAAAAAAAAAAAAAAGAAAAGAAAATAGAATTAATATTTCAATAGAATTAATACTAACATGCAAAGGAGCCATAAAGAAAAGGAGCCAGGGAGATTTACCTCCCCAAATAATCTCCAAGGTAGGTGGAACCCCTAGATTTTCTTCTATGTTTTACCACTGTTGTACATAGTGAATGAGAAGATGCAGGGAGGGGATTAGGCATCCTCTTATATATCCAGGGAGAACATTTTTTTTTTAATTTTATTTATTTGACAGAGAGAAACACAGCCAGAGAGGGAACACAAGCAGAGGGAGTGAAAGAGGGAGAAGCAGGCTTCCCGCCGAGCAGGGAGCCCGATGTGGGACTCGATCCCGAAGATCCGGGATCATGACCTGAGCCGAAGGCAGTTGCTCAACCAACTGAGCCACCCAGGTGCCCCCAGGGAGAACATTTTAACAACACTTCAACAGCCTTTTGCAAAATCTTATTCACTTTCATCACTTAAGCCCCTTTCTCCTCAGACCCCTCTGTCTCCTAGCCCATTCTTCTATGTTCCATTTCCCTTCCTTGACCACTCTGCTCTCTCACCTTCCCTTGATTGACATTGGCTAGAAATTCCTTACTCATCTATTCAATCAACATTTACTGATTTCCTGTTATAGTAAGAGAGGAGAGAGTGATCAAAGAGCAATCCTTCAATGACACTACAACTACTTTCTGTAACTTTTAGACAGAAGATTAGGGTGGGAATATGTGAATGCACCAGGATTAGCAATAAATGAACCCATCAGCAAGGCTTTAATGAACTCAGGGTGGGCTCAAACTTTTACTGGACTTCATTCTGCAGGAACCAGAGAGGAGTTGATACTGATTCCCAGATTTTACTATCTGTGGTCAATAGCAAAGTTAGGAACAGATATAATTTGGAACTGCTTCTCTAGGAGGACCCTTGGCCTTTCTCATCTCATGATCTCTTACATTTGCTTTCATTTTCCAGTGTGTAAGCAATAAAGAGAACTACTGTTTAAGGATGAAAGAGGTATAACTTTCTCAGAGTCACCAGGAGTTCCCAGTTTCCACCCCCACCCCTGCTTTAGAAACATGGTCACTGTATTCTTCCAGTGAAGTTTGGTCTTCAGCCATAATGACTTCCTGCCAACAGATCTCTTGTCTCCACCATGAGAGTAAGGGACAAGAAGAAAGAGAGATAATAGATGGAGAATGGGGAAGGGATCCTTGAGTTTTACACTAGAATGGCCATCCTGGGCTCCAGCAACATCCCTCTATTTCATGAGGCACAACACCACAAAAAAATGAGCAAAGTATTTCCGGTTCACTTTTGGAAAGGAAGTCAAGCTGTGTGTGAATTCAGGTCAACCAATGAGGAAGGCACCAGAAGAAGAACAATGGTGGAGCATGTTAACATCTGCTTCCCAATGATTGGCAAACAAGGCAGGGCAGGGTATCAGTCCATCTAACGGTCTGATGAAACACCTCAAGCTTCCACTGAAGTGCAGTTGTGTACAATTTCACATGGTTGTTAACAGCTGGGAAACCCTACACTCTAACTGAAGGATTCCAGAGGATGATATCAGGGCCAGGGGTTTTCTGTTTGGTTGGTAGCCAGGCAAAGGCTACAAAGAAGGCCATACTCTAAATCTTGCCATAGTGGTTCCAGACACTGATGCGAGGTTATGCATGGAATTCTCGTAGCCAACCACATTGGACTCATCCAGAAACTTGGTAAACAATCTCTGTCTTGGCTGCTATGTTAAGGGCAATACAAAGTGGCCAAACAGTTACCAAAAAAGATTTTTGTTGTTTCACCCAGGTTACCTTCTGCCTCTAACCCCCAGAAAACCAGATGTTTCCTCTGAAGAAAACTGTCCCCTTGAATCATGATCCTTTCAGCTCTGCTACAGTCCTCTTCAGTTGTCCTTTCAGCTCTATAAAATACACAGATATTTCACTACACATAAGGCAAATGGGCTATAGCTACGTGGATCTGTAGCAACACATTCTTTCCCATGTGAGCTGACATATGCAACTCCATTTTACAGTCATATCATAGGCCATCTCCTAACTTGTTTGTACTTCCATCTTCCTTGCACACCAGAAACATTTCTTTCAGCTTCTTAGGTTAATGAGAAGATGAAATTGCTTCTCTCTGAGATTACAGATTCACCTCTGTTTCCAGGTCATATTCACTTATTTGCTTGCATCACATGAACTGTAAATTCATTTGCTTATGAAATTATCCAATTACATGCCCCTGGGTCAGAAACGCAAAGTTACCCATGCTGTAAGCACTTCTCCCCATTTTTAAAAAAACTTTATTAATTTATTTGAGACAGAGAGAGAGAGAGAGAGAATGAGCGAGAGAGCACATGAGAGGGGAGAAGGTCAGAGCTAGAAGCAGACTCCCGGCAGAGCTAGGAGCCCGATCCAGGACTCCATCCCGGGACTCCAGGATCATGACCTGAGCCAAAGGCAGTGGCTTAGCCAACCGAGCCACCCAGGCAACCCCCACTTCTTCCCATTTTAAAACTTTCTCTAAAAGCTCCCAAGATTTCTTCCAATTTTTCCAATTTTTTTTTTTCACCATCTACGGTCCCCTCAGTGACCAGGGAACCATCTTTCCAAGGCCTACATCTGGTTTGCAGTCTCTCCTCAATAACACATGAAGCATCTTTTTAGCACCTCTTCAGACTACCCATTTGATTTGTCTTACTATCTAGCCTTCCTTCGATTTCATTGGGAAATAGGGGTTTATTTTTGCTTTATGTGATTAAGCTGTATTGGCAGGATGGACAGGACTTGGGAGGTCCAAGGAGGTGAAATGTAAGTCAAAGCTGTCAGAGAGAGGGAGAGAGGGAGAGAGATAAAGAGAGAGGGAGAGAGATTCTGTGTAGAAAATTCCCACCTGCTGCAGTAGTTAATACTTTCCAAGTCACTTCATGTAGTGCTAAGTTAATGGAGACATCAGTTTTTCTCTTCTTCCCGTAGCAGATAGGGATGATACTTGTTATAAGCCTGTCTACCTCTTCTCTACTTCTCCCCTAAACCGGACTACAGTCTGAAACCCAACTCTCACTTTCAACAGAGCCATGCCATTTCACTTGTTTAATTACAATGCTTATTTTTACCAACACTCAGAGGCCTATTAGTAAAGGCACATTTTTAGAAATCTAACAAATAAGCAAATGCATCCTTAGACCACAGACACAGTGCTCCTATCTTGTTTTGTACAAAAAGGAAAGCACTTATTACACCTACACACTATTTTTTCCTGTTTTCATCCACTTAAATGTGTTTTCTGGAGAAATGACATGTGATTCCTAGTTTTTAAAACCATAACTAGAATTTCCTTATTGGGCATTAATGTGTATATCCTCTGAAAACCTTCTGTAATGATATTCAATTTTTCCTTTGTGCTTTTAAATGGCTTTATAACTCAATAAATAAGGGAAAAAATTAAGAAGGTATTGGCACACTGGAGATAACTGGAAGGCTATACCACTAACACAGCAGGACTTTGATTTGGGAAACTGCCCAGATGACATCACTGGTTAATTCTTTCCAACATTTAAGAAATAAATACTACCAATCTGACATGAACTTTTTGAGAATATAGAGAAGTAGGAAACATTTCCAATTTGTTTATGATGCCAGCATAATTCAGATAACAAAATCTGACAAGGACATTATAAGAAAAGTAAAAAATAGCCCAATGTATCTTATAAACATAGATGCAAGAAATCTTTTAAATAAATGGCTGGATATCTATATGGGGGAAAAAATGGACCTTAACTCTTAACTCTCTCTAGTTCCAAATGGATTGTAGACCTAGATGTGAAAGCACTGAGAATAACAAATCTGGGAAAATAAATATGGAATATTTAATGACCTTGGAATGGGCAAAGATTGCTTAAATAGGAGACATAAAATTCTAATCATAAAGAACAACAATGATAAATTAGATTTCATTAAATTGAGAAATTCTCTTTATCAAAAGACAACAAAAAAATGAAATAGCAAGACACAAAGAGGAAAAAGCTTTTTCAATATATATCAAACGAACTAGGGTAATCTAGGGAGGGAAACGAAACAACAGAGATTTTGAACACAGAAACAAACTGAGGGACTTGGAGGGAGGGGGGTGGAGGGATGGGAGAGCCTGGTGGTGGGTACTGGGGACACCTAAAGCGGGGAGCACTGGGTGTGGGGAATGGGGAATGAATCTTGAAACACTGGAAAAAAAAATTAGTAACAATAA
>PITA01010856.1:8691-22314 GCA_004023965.1 Spilogale gracilis | reverse complement strand
AATCTAAAAAAAATATATATATTAAAGTTAAAAAAAAATATATATATATATATATATCAAACGAAGGACTTGTATCTAAAATATATAAAGAACTACTACAGGTATTGACTACTACAGGTCAATAAGGAAAAGGCAAACAATCCAATGTCTAAAGGGGCAAAAACTTTGAACAGGCACTTTGTTAAAGAAGATACTCAAATGTCCAATAAGAACTTGAAAAAAGTGCTCAACATCAATAGGCAGTAGGAAAGTGAAAATTAAAACCACAGTGAAATATCATGGCATATTTGCCAGAGTGACAAAAATTTTTAAAGATCCTATAGGTCAGAGAGTTGGAACTCTCATGCCCTGCTGTTAGGAACAACCCCTTTAGAAATCGGATTGACAATATCTGTTAAAATTAAACTTGCAGAATCTCTATGAGTCAGCAATTCCATTTCTAGGTATCTACCCCTTGAAAATGTGAACATGTGTATACTCTAAGACACAGACCAGAATTCATCATAGCACTATTACATATGGTTGCCCCCAACAAGAAACATCCCAAATGTCTATCAACAGAAGACAATAAATAATTTATGATATATTTATACTGATGGAATGTTCTATAGGAATAATAAAGAATGAACTATGATAATTTCAAAGAAAAATGCTAAACTTAAAAAACTGGCACAAAAGAGTACATTATGTATTCTTTCCTTTTACAAAGTTCAAAGGAAGGCAAAACTAATCTGTGATAAAAGAATTTTCTTTTTAAAAAGCTCCCAAATGATTGACATGAGCATATAGGCTTGAGAACCACTTCTATAAAGAAGAGATAATTGAAGTCCCAGGAAGTGAGGTGATTTGACCAAGTTCTCTTGATTCCTAGCTTTGGTTTATTTGTGTGAACAATGCTGTCTCTGACATTGAGGAAAAAACAGATTCCACCAGAACTTGATTATGTGTGCTGTACGTGGAATTCCCAATCTTTCTTTCTTTCTTTCTTTCTTTCTTTCTTTCTTTCTTTCTTTCTTTCTTTCTTTCTTTCTTTCTTTCTTTCTTTCTTTCTTTCTTTCTTTCTTTCTTTCCTTCTTTCACAGAGAGAAACACAGCCAGAGAGGGAACACAAGCAGGGGGAGTGAGAGAGGGAGAAGCAGGTTTCCCGCTGAGCAGGGAGCCCGATGTGGGGCTCGATCCCGGGTCTCTGGGATCATGACCTGAGCCGAAGGCAATCACTTAACCAACTGAGCCACCCGGGCGCCCCTGGAATTCCCAATCTTAAGCTGTTTGTACTCTCACCAACAAACCTATTCAGCATAGTTTCCACGTGCTACCTGAGAGATCGCTTTCATTTAAGAGTGAGTGAATGTTTGTCTCTTTTCCCATAAAAATGTTCTTAGGTAATTTCTATTATTCTAAAATGGTAAGTGCATAAATGTATCGATAAAAAAATATGAAGGACATAATTTATATTTCTCTAAGTGTCATTTTACCTCTCTATCTTGTACTAGTTAAACCAATGTTCTAATATCTCATGTTTACCTTTCAATTATTTTTTGGCTTTAAATGTTTGTTCATTTTAAAAATTATTTAGAATGATTAGGGACACCTGGGTGCCTCAGTTAATTAAGCATCTGACTCTTGGCTTCTGCTTAAGTCATGATCTCAGGATTGTGAGATCGAGCCCCACGTTGGGCTCCACACTCAGCATGGAGTCTGCCTGAGATTCTCTCCCCGACTCCCTGCCCCCCCTTCATGCACACACTCTCTCTCTCTCTCTGAAATAAATAAATAAATAAATAAAATATTTTTTTAAAAATCACAAAGATTCTTTTTTTTTTTTTTAAAGATTTTATTTATTTATTTGACAGACAGAAATACAGCTAGAGAGGGAACACAAGCAGGGGGAGTGAGAGAGGGAGAAGCAGGCTTCCCACACAGCAGGGAGCCTGATATGGGGCTCGATGCCGGGTCTCCGGAATCATGACCTGAGCCGAAGGCAGTCGCTTATCCAACTGAGCCACCCAGATGCCCCACAAAGATTCTTAAAAGCCTCGAGGAAATCATAGTTTCTCCATTAGTAGATTGAAAAACACAGTTTTTGGTCCATTACAAAAGGCTAATGAAGAATAA
This sequence comes from Spilogale gracilis, assembly GCA_004023965.1. Classification (NCBI taxonomy): domain Eukaryota; kingdom Metazoa; phylum Chordata; class Mammalia; order Carnivora; family Mephitidae; genus Spilogale; species Spilogale gracilis. The sequence goes on along the minus strand of PITA01010856.1, from coordinate 20,199 downwards.
ATTTAGTTGACTTCAAACTATGTTATAAAGCTACACTAATCAAAATGGTGTGGTATTGGTATAAAAACAGAAACACAGATTAATGGAACAAACCCCAGAAATGAAACCAAATATATATGCTCAATTAACTTAAAACAAAGGAGCCAAGAATATACAATGAGGAAAGGATAGTCTCTCCCATAAATAATGTCAGGAAAACTAGACAACCACATGCAAAATTATGAAATTGGATCACTGTCTTTTTTTTTTTTTTTGAAGATTTTATTTATTTATTTGACAGAGAGAAACAGAGCTAGAGAGGGAACACAAGCAGGGGGAGTAGAGGAGAGAGAAGCAGGCTTCACGCCAAGCGGGCAGCCCGATGCAGGGACCTGAGCCCAACGCAGACATTTAACGACTGAGCCGCCCAGGCACCCCTGAAATTGAATCACTGTCTTAACCACACACAAAACCCAATTCAAGATGGATTAAATATTTGAATGTAAGACCTGAAACCAAAAAACTTTAGAAGAGAACATAGGCAGTAATCTTCTTGACATGGGTCTTGGTGATGCTTTTTGGGACACTAAAATCAAAGGCAGCAAACATAAAAATAAACAAGTGATACTACATCAGACTAAAAAGCTTCTGTACATTAAAAGAAATCATCACCAAAATGAGAAGGCAGCCTAATGAATCAGAATATTTGCAAATTATGTATCTGATAAGGGGTTATTATTCAAAATGTATAAAGAACTCATATAACTCAATGGTAAAAATGCCCCCACAAAAACAGAAACAAACAAAAACCAAACAATCTGAATTTTAAATGGGCAGAAGATTTGAATAAATATTTTTCCAAAGAAGATGTACGGATGGCCAATAGATACATAAAAAGATGCTTAACATCACTAATCATCCGGGAAATGCAAATCAAAGACACAATGAAATATCACCTCACACCTGTCAGAATGGCTAGTATCAAAAAGACAGAGACAATAAGTGTTGGTGAGGATGTGGAGAACTGGGAACCCTTGCATTGTTGATAGAAATGTAAATTGGTGCAGCCACTAGGAAAAGAGTATAAAGATTTTTTTTCAAAAAATTAAAAATAGAACTATGATATGAACTAGCAATTTCACTTCTGGGTTTTGACCTGAAGAAAATAAAAACAGTAACTCAAAATAAAATATACACCCCTCTGTGCATTTCACCATTATTTACAATAGCCAAGATGTGGAAACAACCTAAGTACCCGTCAAAACATAAGTGGATAAAGAAATTCATGTATAATATATAATATTTACCCATTTACATAACATTATATATAAATAATTTCTTTAGCCATATATTATTTACATTATATAATATTATTCAACTACAAATAAAATGGAAATATGATCACTTATGACAACATGGATGGACTTGAAGGCATTATGCTAAGTGAAATAAGACAGAGAAAGACAAATACTGTGTGATCTCACTAATATATAAAATCTAAAACAACAACAACAACAAAACCCACCAAGCTCAGAGATACAGAGAACAGATTGATGGTTACCAGAGAGGTAAGGATGAGGGAGGGGCAAAATGGATGAAGGTGGTCAAAGGTACAAATTTCCAGTTATAAAATAAAAACCCTGGTGACTATAGTTAATAATACTATATTACATATTTGCAAGTTGTTAAGTGAGTAGGTCCTAAAAGTTCTCATGATACACATTTGTCACTATACATAGTATAACTAGACTAATTGTGGCGATCATTTCTCAATATCTAAATATGGGATCATCATGTTGTATACCTGAAACTAACATAATGTTAAATGTCAATTATATTCTAATAAAAACGTTTATTATGCTCATTCTGTACCTTAATTCTCTATGACAAGGTGATAAAGGCAGAAAAATTCTCATATTTTTTGTTTTTGGTGTGTTCAATGTGGAATGCATGCATATAAATGAAATTCAAGAGTACTGCCAATATAAACAAAATAGATGTATTATCTCTATGCACATCTAGTTATTTTCAACCATGACAAATAGCTCAATGAGGGTTGACACATTCATGTGTGAAAAGGATTTGAATATTCATAGCTGAAATTCACAAATGTAGATGCAGCTAACCCTTGGAAAACACAAGAAAGGGTAGGGAAGAGGGATGAATAAGGAGAGTGACCAACAATAATCAGCTTTATTGCTACAAGTTATATTGGTGGAGATAACTCCACACTTTTTCATTCTTTGAAAACTTTATCTAAACTCCTTTTTCTTCTGCTTCTTCTCCTCCTCTTTTTTTGTCTTCCAGAGTGTTGTCACCTACACAAAACCCTCTATGGGCTTAGAAAAGTGTTTCCTTAAAAGTTTATCTAAATCCCAAGATTTAGAGAAAGAGAGAGAGAGAGCGCACACATGCCCCAGGTGCAGGGGAGAGGCAGAGGGAGAAGGAGAGGGAGAATCTTGAGCAGGCTCACTCCCAGCCCAGAGCGCAACACAGGGGCTCGATCATCTCACAACCCTGAGATCAGGAGCAGAAATCAATGGTCAGATGCTCAACCAACTGAGACACCCAGGTGCCCCAATCCCAAGTCATTTTCTATTGGTGAAAGCCCTAGTTCTTAACCAATAGCTTTTATCTCCTAGGACATCGGTGGTGCCAAGCAATAGCCATTCTGCGCTATTTTTCTTAGTTACTATTTCCACATACTTTTCAACATGCTTGATAAATTGCAGCTCCTAGTGAATTCCTTTCTAAGACTATACCAGCCTAACTCACCACCAGAGGCAGGGGCTATGTGCCACTCATCACCAATATTGGAGTCCTCATTTTCACCTAGACATAAGCGATCAAACACCAAAGCCCTATCTTACTGCCTGTGTTCTAGAACCACTCCTGGTATTGTCTCTGGGTGCAATAATCAGCCAAGGTATAAGGGAGGGGTGGGGGCAGATTGAGCATATGGAAATGTCAAACTATGATACAGGATGATAGAGCCTCAGCCACTCCCCTGGGAAATTAGAACATGCACTGTTCATCATCGTGATGCCTCATTGGGCTTTTATAACCCTGCCACCATTAGCCCCTGGATGTGGGACGTCTGTGAAGGGTACACCACTGAGGGAGGGACTGTCTGCATTGGGGGCAGACCTAGATAGGTGCTGATAGCTGGGGAATCAAGTTCTTCCTGGAAGGGGGATGGTTCCCACAACAAAGATCCATGAGGGCAGAATGCAGATTATGTCAAATCTAAAAAAGATCCCAATCCTTCAAAATGACCCCAGATTTCACTTGAAAGACTACAGATTTCATTCAGGCTTGATCTTAATTTGCAGCCTGGAGTATGTGCCAAAATTTCCCCATTTACTTTGGAAAATACTCTACAATCTCACTGACCTGAATCTTTTGCACTATAAGGTCTCAAGGAAGACTCTTTTAAATGTAATTTTGAAAGAGATTTCTAGTTTGGTTTTCAAGAAAGAGTGAAAAAAGGTTTTGGAGGGAAATGATGTAACTCTAAGAAAAGGTGATTTAATATCAACAGGGGAAAAGAGAACTCGTAGAATCTCTTCAGAAGTGTGTTCAACCTTAGACCATGCTTTAGTAAATAGTCACCTGTAAAGTTCAGCCAGATTCATTTCCCAAAAACCTCTTTAGCTTTTTCCTGTTTCCCTAAATCCAGACCAGACTATCATGATTTTAAAATTTAAATTCCATTTGAGGCAGTTAAGATCTTTAGCCATTAAATCAGGTAAACATTTTAAAAGTCCTAATTTGGGGGCATTAATCCTTTCCTCCCTTGAGTTAAGAGTTTTCTTTGTCCCAAAACAGAAAAAGGTCCGGTAGGCAAAGTAAGAATGTTATCTAAGAACACCAAAGCTTTGCCGTAAACTAATCTGAAATCCGTTTCCTATGCATTATGCTTCTGTGCATTTTTATAATATCTAGCCAACAAAGATACTTTCAATAAGTTTCAACATCAGGAATGTTAAGCCATTGTTTTCAGTTGCCTTACCAACTGTCAAACCAAAATATTTTGTTTCTCTGGTGGCTAATAAAAATTGTATCAAATCTATTCCTTGACATAAAAACAAAAAATAGTTTGTTATAAATTTAGAATTTGTGTCAAAATTGATTAATAATCCCATTACTATGATTTGATCCTATCAATGATGTAAAAATGAAGTACCAACCTTATCATAAGAGTTTGCATTTCATTTGGGAAATTAATGGAGGGTTTCTTTGGGTCTGTGTCTTGCAGTGAAAATAAATGTTCTCCATCCGTACTAAAGGTATTCTTGGCACATTTCCCTTTTCAATTAGCTTGGTTAGGAGGAATTCAGGTGCAATATTTTCTCTTATTAAACTCATACCACCCAAAACTCTCCTCAAACAAATCAAGGTTAACATGTCCTCAGTCCATCAAAGTAAGTGACAGTGTCCAGATTCTTCTTGCTTTTCTCTTATTGCTTCTTCTCCTTCTATTTTGCCTCCTCAACCAGAGTATACACTCCCTCAGAGAAGAAAATCAAGTCTCCTTGTCTTCTATTGCCTTCGGTGTCTGGCACTAAACCAGTGAGTAGAAGAGTCCCCAGGGCTGGGAAGAGTGGGACAAGTAAATGTAATTTTACAATGTCGTGGGGTTGAAGCTGTATCACATATCAACTAATAAAAAAGCCTATTAATCAGTTCCAGTGAGAAGGCAGGAGAAGGGCACAGCATCAGTAAAATAAGCTTAGTCAGCAAATGTGACTCATGTCAGCATGTAATTCCCCTTCTTCCTCCAGCCGCTGCCACCATTCAACCATCTTTTCCACACTGATAGTCACAATCTGGCAGGCGTCTCTATCCCCACTCTGCCTCCCAGCCAAGATTCAAGTGATAAAATCGTTGGTACGGAGAGAATGAAGAAGTGACCCTTTGCAGCATAACTCTTCCTACGTCCCACATTTCTATAGAAATCAGCTTAATAGGGAAGTGATGAAATACAGTGTTCTGAAGCCACTGGGCCCACAAAGTTCTCTAGAACCCTGCTACTGAAAATAAGTATTAGAGAGCAATGCAGACTCATAGGCTGCACTTCCTTCGCATGGAACCAGAACCTGTGTTGTAACAGGATCCCTAAGCCTTTCACAAAAACAGTAAAGTTTGAAAAGCACTGGAACACCCTTCATTATGCGTACCAGAAAATGGATCCTTACAGAAGCTAAGTATCTAAAAAAAGTGTGTCAGTAAAGATTGGCTGACCAATTAATTCACTGACCCCGAAGAAACAATGACATTAAAACATGTAATAAACATTCCTAAGAGAAGGGCTTCAGCTACCAACAAAAGATTCACCAACAATTGAATGAGAAATCCAACTACGTGACAGTACACGGGAGTATAACTCTAGTTTATTAATCTTTCTTTCTTTTTTTTTTTTAAGATTTTATTTATTGACAGAGAGAAACACAGCTAGAGAGGGAACACAAGCAGGGGGAGCAAGAGAGGGAGAAGCAGGCCTCCCACCCAGCAGGGAGCCCGATGCAGGGCTCCATCACTTGACCGCAGGGATCATGACCTGAGCTGAAGGCAGACACTATGTTCTAATGACTGAACCACCCAGGCGCCCCTTCATTAATCTTTCTAAGCACCATCATAAGAACTACTCAGTGAATACTTGCATAAAGTTAAATACAAATATTACTTTTGTTCCTGTGTTTGCTGCATTGTTCTGTTTTTGCCTGGACTAAGTCATATGAATACTAACAGGCAGACAAAAGTCTTGATCATTAGGCAAGACTTATAGGAGTTACTAAGACATCAAATGTTACTTCCTTTATCCTTGAACTTTCTACCTGGTCTGTTATTCCACCTCCAGCCACATGCAAATTCTATCTATCTATCTATCTATCTATCTATCTATCTATCTATCTATCTATCTATCTATCATCTATTTATTTATCTATGCAATGACTTGTTAATAAAAGGGAATACATGCTCTACATGGAGAACACAGCAGAGTATTTCAAAGAAGAGAAATTAAATTATCCACAATTACAATCCAGGAGAAATAGAGTTAACATGTTCATGTATTTTCTTCCAATTTTTGTACGCAGTTAAAATGACACTGTATTTATAGTTTGTTATGTTGATTTCTTTTCAATTATGACAAAGCATACTTTCATGTTATTACCTGGAATATCATCAAAACTTCATGTAATTATACTGTAGTTTCAGAATAGAATAAGATCCTTTATAATCATAAAGCGAATGATTACATAATATTTTATTGAGTACCATAATTTGATTAGGGAAAATAAAAATCTCATTGTTCCAATAGAAAATTTAAAATGTATATTATATTTCTTTTCTGTGAATAATTCATTTTTCCAATGCTCATTTATTCAACTGAAGTTCAGGGCATTTTTCCTCATTGTTTTGTATGTGATATTTACAGATACTATATTTTAGTCTAGGACAGAATTGTCTGCTTATGGACTATATTTTGAGTGCACAGCAGTTTTTATTATTGTGGCTCTGCGGTGTGTCCAGATACATTTTTGACAAAAGTTTTCTGAAATTTTCTTATATATTTTCATATATAAGGGTGACCCAGATGCCCCTGTTTTCCTATATATTTTGAGGTTTTGGCTTTTTAATAGTTAATTTCTAATAAACTGTTACAGTGAGAGAACTTGATGAGTATAACACTGACTTTTGGGAATTTACTAGAATTTCCTCTTGCCTTGAATGTTTTATAAATGTTCCAGGTGCTCTTGAAAAGAATGTGTATTCTCTGAAAATTATGGTTTTAAATATATCCTATTAAGTCAACATGTTATTTCATCATTAGTAGGATATTCCATATTTTTAATTTTATGTCTGTTGGATCTATAAATTTTTGAAAGCTATGTCGAATCGCCTACTATGATTGTGGACATGTCAAATTCACTTATTATTTTTTTAACTGGTGTTTTATATTTCTAATGGCAATTTGGTTAAGTATTTACAATTTTGTGATTTCTTCCCTTTTTTCTTTCCTAAGATTTTATTTATTTATTTGACAGAGAAAGAGAGAAGGTACAAGTAGGCAGAGTGGCAGGCAGAAGGTGAGGGAGAAGTTGGCTCTCCCCTGAGCAGGGAGCTCAACATGGGACTCAATCCCAGGATGCTGGGATCATGACCTGGGTCGAAGGCAGAGCCACTTAATCAACAGAGCCACCCAGGCACCCCATGTGATTTACTCTCTTGATGGATTGTTCATTTTCTTATTATGCCATGCCTCTTGATCCCTGTTACTATTTTGCCTCAAATTCTGTTGGTAGCCTTGATATCGCTATTAAAGTAGCAATAGTGTGTTTATATTTCTTCATCTTTTGATTTTCAACTTTTCTGCATGTTTTTGTTTATATGTGTCTAATTAAAAGTAGTATATTTTTGGATTTAAGACTGTAATTAGATAATTATTTTTTCTTTTAATTTATGAGTTTAAGCCATTGGATTTGCTTTATCAATACATTAAGAATTCTTTATACACTGTTTTGGGGTCTTCTTTTTATCATTTTTCTATTTACTTCTTTTTTCCTCTTTCAGTGTCTCTTTTGGAGTTGATATGTTCCACATTTCTCCTTTTTTCTCCACTGATGATTTGGAAGCAATATACTGTGTTTCTAATTTTTTGGTGATTATACTTAAATGTTTGTATATATGTAAATATTTCTAACAAAGTTTACTTTTTATTAGTGCTTCTCTCTTCCTCTCAATTTCAATTTAACTATATATTTCATTTTAACTATTTCAATTTAACTATTCAACCACCAACCTACACTCTTGTTAATGTTACCTAGAATTTTATTTTTTTTCCATCTTAAATGCAAAAATTATCAATTAGGTATAAAAAGTAAATTCTACTTAAGAGGTCCTTTTATCATATTCTGAGCTCACAGTTGTTTTCTGGATTCCTTATCTCCACTCTCCATTCAGTGTTATTGACACTTCAATAATACAGAAAGGATCTATGGGGGTAAACTCTTTTTTCTATATATGTCTGTTTTTCTTTTTTTAGTTTTACTCCACCTTCTTATACTACTTTCACCATGTATGTAGTTTTAACTTGGAAGATATGTTTCTTCAGCACTTTAAAGATAATTATCTTATTGTTTTCTAGCATCTGTGGATGCTGAGGAAAATTTTGTTGCCAGTCGTAAAGTGTTTCTTTTCAATATAATTTGCCTTTTTCTTTGGTAGTTTTAATAATTTTATTTTTTCTCTGATATTCTTCAGTTTCATTATAATAACCATCTTGCTTTGAATTTATTTATCTTTAATATTCATATTCCATTTTGTTATGGGAACTAATAGCTTTTTTCAGTCCAAAATGAAAATACTGTCTTCAAAGTCACTTTTCCTCCATTCCCTTCTTCTGGAAATGTCTCAACTGTTTTTTCATATATCTTATCACCTTACCACTCTGAGCAAACTCTTTAGTACTATCTTTCAGTTTGCTAATTCTCTCTTTGACTAGGTCCAATCTATTTTTAGGGTCTCTAATTTCAATGAGTATCATTCTCATAATTTTTTTAAGGATTTTATTTATTTATTTATTTGAAAGAAAAAGAATGAGCAAGAGCATGAGAGGGGAAAGGTCAGAGGGAGAAGCAGACACGACCCTCACCCCCCACTACCCCACCCCCCACAACCACTGAGCTGGGAGCCGGATGAGGGACTCAATTAGGACTTGAGTTGAAGACAGTCACTTAACTGACTGAGTCACCCAGGTGCCCATCATTTTCATAAATTTTAAAGTGTTTAATTTTTTATGTCCATTTAACTTTTTTATTTTACCTTTTTATATTTTATTCTTTCATTACTCTGATTCGTTCATTTGGCTCTTTGAGAATTCGACATATATTTATTTTAAAGTTTTTATCCAACTGATATAATACTATTTGAATCTGAGGCCAATCCATGTCCTATGGTTGATTTTGTCAGATAGAACTTCTAAGATTAAGTTTCTTCACACAATACAAAAATTTAGTCTTTTTTTTTTTTTAAGATTTTATTTATTTGACAGAGAAACACAGCCAGAGAGGGAACACAAGCAGGGGGAGTGAGAGAGGGAGAAGCAGGCTTCCTGCCGAGCAGGGAGCCTGATGTGGGACTCGCGATCCCCCATCTCCAGGATCATGACCTGAGCTGAAGGCAGTGGCTTAACCAACTGAGCCACCCAGGCGTCCCTAGTCATATTTCTGAGATTAATTTTCTTCACATATGGTAAAATTTTGGTTTGTGAGCTCATTTTGAATGCAAAGTTTTGGGGTTTTGTTTTTGTTTCGTTTTTTTCCTCAGTCTCTCTTTTTAGCTATTTACTTACTTGAGTATTACATTTTATGTAGAATTTCTCTATGTTCAAAATGGGTGGGATAAAGAAATAGGTCCTAATCAGTTAATTCTGTCATATACCATCTTTATTTATTTTAATATTGATATAAATTCCTCCAAATTTCACTGAGAAATATGTTAAAATTTTAAATTAATTTGGGAGGAATTGATATCCTAGTCACACTTCCCAACCAAAAACAGACTTTGCAGGTTTCCATTTAGTTAGGCTTCTTTTCTCTCTCCTAGTAAACTTTCATACTCAAATGCCTTTTCAAGTAGTTAAATCCATAATTCTCAAAATAGGGTTCTTGATCAATACTACTAATCTAAAATTCCTTGAATGTAGCGAGGATGCAGGAACATTCAGACTCGATGCAATACTTCTCCTTAGTCCCTACAAGGTCTCCTCTATCAATTAATGCCACTCTTAATTTGTTTCCTGCCATTAAAGAATTCCATGAGCAGTGCTTCAGGCTCTGTGAGGACATGAGTACATTTGTATGCATTTGTCACCCTTGGATTGCTGGCTATTTTGATCATTTAGACCTACATCTTCTTGGACTATTTTCCTATAGTCATCTGTTTCCTTTTTTAAGGACAATGTCAAGGCTCAAGGCCAGAAACACATGGCTGTCAGCCGAGAACAGAATTGGTCTATAGGGTAGAGAACCAGCAGTTGTTGATAGAAGGCATGTGTGGGGGTTTGTTTGTGTGTATTTGTGTATGCTATGGGCACCTGTTTATAAATCTTTGGAGAAAGAAATCTTATGATTTTTGAGCTCTACTTCCTTTTCTTTTACCTATAATTTTGTCAATTATAAAGTATTTTTTACTTTATAAGTAAAGGGCTAATGATCTAGTTGGTGGGGGAGGGACAATAATAATCCAATAAATAAATGTGCCTCATTGTTCATATTTAATCCATTTAGATTTAATTATGTGTTTACTTAGCAATGGGAGCTTTCAAATATTTTAGGGTACCAGCATGTTATATGCTTAAACTTAATTAACTCCTTTCATTCTAATGCATTTTATATCTGTTGTCTTCAGAAGAAATGTCACTTGGCCTAGCACTCACTAAAGAAAACTAGATTTAAAATATAAATAATATGTTCTGAAAAAAAAATGTTTATAAGATAGAATAATTTCTGGACTATTTCTTGAACTGACAAATAATGTATACCTATATGTGATATATACATACATACATATGTGCATATATATATATATAAAATCTTTTCTTTCAAAATAAAGATCCTAAAGTTTAAACCAAATCAAAGTTTCAAGATCTACAAAATTCCTGATGACAATAAAAACCAAACCAAAATAAAACAAAACAAAATCTTATTAGACAGGAAGGACAAAGCCAAACTCTCTTAAAATGACATGTGTGCCACATGGGTCATTTGTTTTGGAGCCACAAAATCGATGTGCCACAAGGTAACATAATTTCAATCAAGCATTTTTAATTAAACTAGTTTATTATGGCATCCCATTACCCTAATCAAAGAACTAAGTACAGTATTTATAGACACTTCTTAGGGACTTCAAGAATAGATAACAAAAATTATACTTAAAATTCCACATTAAAACAAAATCCTAATACCTGACAGATTAAAGTAAGTTATTGTAAGAAGGAACCCCACAATATTCATTCTTTTTTGTCACTTATACTGTGCCACATTTCAAGGGTCATGAGAAGACAAACTATAGAGATTCAGAACATTCCTTTGGCTGAATTGTGTCCTTGTAGTTTCCCAGAGATCATTCAATTAAAGCAAAAAGCCTTGAAGGATTAAGGTAATAATCTGAATCTTTGAGTCTGTTTATACTATTATTCCAAAAAAATGAATGTTATCCTATGAAAATCAATGATATAGGAAGCAATAAATATGGTATTATTTTGGATATTTTTGAGACTAGCTCTTTAATAATCAATCACAGAAAATTCCTAGTTCAGAACCCACCTTTCTTTTTTTTTTTTTTTTTAAAGATTTTATTTATTTGACAGAGAGAAACACAGCCAGAGAGGGAACACAAGCAGGGGGAGTGAGAGAGGGAGAAGCAGGCTTCCCGCAGAGCAGGGAGCCCGATGTGGGACTCGATCCCGGATCTCCGGGATCATGCCCTGAGCCGAAGGCAGTTGCTTAACCAACTGAGCCACCC
>PITA01010855.1:0-69742 GCA_004023965.1 Spilogale gracilis | reverse complement strand
ACATGCTTACCAACTCAAAAGCTCTCTGGAACCCATCCCTTGGGTTTTTGTGGAGGCTTCAGTACGTGGGTATGACTGATTATGTCCTTCTTGGTGACTGATTCACCCTCCAGCCCCTCCCTGCTCCCTGGAGGCCAGTGTGGGACAGGGAGGTCCAACCCTCGTATCAGGTGGTTGGTTCCCCAAGCAACCAGCCCCCACCCCATAAACTCCGGTGTGGGTGAAAGGGGCTCGTTACGAGTTATCGAGACACCTTTCTGGCTCCTAACGCTTAGGACATTCCAAGGGTTTAGGGAGCTCTGCACCCGCAACTGGAGTGGAGACCAAGCACATATTTCTAATTATCAATCATGATAACACAATCACAAGGCTGTGGAGTGCTTCCCCACCCCAGGCAGTACTGTCCGCTGTCCCCGCACATTTGCACTCTGTCTCCTCCAACAGCCGGGCGGCGGAAAGAACAGATGGACCTCATGGTCCATCATGCACAGGAAGAAACAGACGCGTAGATAAGTCACCTGCCTGATGTTGCAAGGTGACAGAGACAGAAGAACGCTGGAGAACTTTCTGCCCTCCCGGACAGAGCACACGCTCTCAAAAGAGTTTTGCTCTGACCAGCGTATAAGCCTCCCCACAACCCAGCACCGCCTCCCTGATAAAATAGCAACAGCTTTCCCGGTCCGCTCTGACCTCGAGCTTAGTACTAACTGCTCCTTACCTCTTTGTAGACGTAAGAAATACGCTGTGCTCCAAACACAGGTTACGCCTCATCCTAGGATAACGGTCAACTGGTGAAGAAGGGGTCAAACCCGGGAGCACCACTGCAAACCTCCCGTGTGGACCTCAAGGGCATTCTGGAGGGCGCTCTGAGTGGCCCATCCACACAGATCTCTACTGCCCAGGAGAACTCATCTAGAATGTCTTTCCTCCTTGGCATAAGTCCCCCCAGTCCAGGGGTGAGAACCATCTGTGCCTATCAGCACGACACCCTCCACACTTCCCCGCCAGGTGGGCTCTACTCCTAATCACAAGCGCACTTATCAGCTTTGACTACTTAGCCTAAAGCCACAGACCTCAAATTGGGGAGCTGCTCAGGGCGAGAAGAAAGCCTAACTGAGCTCGGCAGGCTGGCCTTTCTAGAGCCAGGGAGTCACCCGGGGTGCTAGGGAGTAGGCAGGGAAGACGGTGAGCTGAGCGCTGGGAAGCCGCTTTCCGTAGGGGCCAGACCACACTGGGCGTCACTGTCTGATGGTCGCACTTCTGGAGACGGGGCAACAACCTGGTTTCTTTCCTTTTTCCTTTCCTTTCCCTTTCCCTTTCCCTTTCTTTCTTTCTTTCTCTCTCTCTCTCTCTCTCTCTCTCTCTCTCTCTCTCTTTCTTTCTTTCTTCTTTCTCCCCCCTCCCTCTTTTTAGCAGCCAGCAGGAAAAAAACCCCCATGATGTGACCATGTCAATGTCACCATCTTCAAGGAGGCGGATGAATGAGAAAGTAGCTTGCGTCCCCATGCTGGCGGTTAACTTTGGTCATAAAGGAGCAGCTGGCCTTGCCTCCATCCTCCCTGTGTCCTGCTCCTTTGTCCCCTGGGTCCCCTGCCCCAGGGCCTCTTCGGGTTCCTGTGAAGTTGAGTGATGACCCAGACCCTACAAAGCCTTCTTTTCCCCTCCATGCAGCAAGAGCAGCTGAGATGTAGCCGCCGGTGACGTTCATTCAGAGGGGTGGCTGTCCTGCCCTGTGGTCGCCAAGTCGAACAGAGGACAGCCCTGCACTTCAGGACTTTCTATCCCCACTAGCCCCAGCTATCGCTTCTGTGTTTTGCAAAGACACTCTTAACAAAGAACTAGGGGGCCACCCAAGCACACAGAAGCACAGAAGGGGCTGGGTGGGCCTTTCTCGTTGAAAGAAAACAGACCAGGGCCACAGATGAGGTGGACCACCCGCATTCGGGGGATCCCCTCGTCTCCCTCCTTCCTCTGAGTGTGTGGGGAATCCCAACAAAAGGCCCTAATTTCAGCCCTGGGCCTTCCCCTTGCCCACTTCCTCTGACCCTCACTGTGGCCATGATGGTCACAGGGGGGCACAGAAGGCTGGTGGCTCCCTCCTCCCAGGCAGGTGGGATTTACCCAGAGCCTGGAACCCTCTGTGTAGGCTCATTCCACTCTTCCTTTTGGCTTCATCTTGCAGAAGGATTAATAATAGTTATAATAATAATAATAGAAATAATAATAATGAACAAATATGGTTATAACTCTCTATTGTGTTCCAAGTACTGTCCTAAGTAATTCATTGCCTTGTTTTAAATATTTTGTTTATTTTCTTTTGAGATAGAGAAAGAGAGACAGACAGACAGCATGAGCACGAGCAGGGGGGAGCAGGAGGGGAGGGGCAGAAGGAGAGGGAGAAGGAGACTCCCTGCTGATCAGGGAGCCAGACCTGGGGCTTATTCCAGGACCCTGGGATCATGACCTGAGCTGAAGGCAGACACTTAACTGACTGAGCCACCCAAGCATCCCTTTCCTAAGTATTTTAGACACACTAACCCCTCCAAGCATCCTAAGGGAGAGACACCATTATTCTCCCTACCATAGAGGCCTGGAGAAGTTAAGTAAGGCCTGGAGAGGGGACACAGGCAGTAAAAGGCAGAGCTGGGATTCAAACACAGGTGTGTGGCTTCCATAGTTTGTGCTCAGTCACCATGTCACGGAGGCAGGTACGGAATGGGGCAGAGAAAACAAAAAAGTCAGAGTGGTGAATTACTGTGGCAAAGAAACATACTACCTTGTACTTCCTTGATGTTCTGCGTTCAGGGGTCTGGGGTTTGGGGAGCAGTGGAATAATATAAAGAAAGGACATGAATCGTGATTGAAAGAGTGACATGACATAAAGGAATCCTGGTTTGTTTTGATGGTCTTTTCAGCAAGTTGAACACTGAAATGTTTAAAAGTTTAAAAGTGGGAGGGACTCCTGGGTGGTTCAGTGGGTTAAGCGTCTGCCTTCGGCTCAGGTCATGATCCCAGAGTCCTCGGATCGAGTCCGGCATCGGGCTTCCTGCTCAGGGGGGAGTCTGCTTCTCTTCCTCTGCCCCTCACCCAGCTTGTGCTCTCTCTGTCTCACTCTCTCTTTCTCAAGTAAATAAAATCTTTAAAATTATATTCAAACAAACAAATGTTTAAGTGGGAAATGAGTTTCTACTGCATGGTCCTCGGAGGATGGTATGCATGGGGGACATAAGCTGCCCCCACGACTGGGTGGCCCTGGTTTGTCCCCTGGGCTCCTAATTGGAAATGAGACCCTGCAACCAAACAGGACATCCTGGTTCCACTGGATAGGACCTGTGATTCCTTTCTCACCATGTCCCAAAAGGCCAGGGGGTGTATTTGGGTTGGAAAGACCTAGAAGTGATTACCCTGGAGGCTAGGGGAGGGAGGTGGGAAAGAAGAGTGGGTCAAAGGAGAAAAGTGCATCGTCCAGACATTCTGTCAGCCCAGCTTGGTTCCTGTTTCCTCCG
The DNA here is from genome assembly GCA_004023965.1 of Spilogale gracilis. Classification (NCBI taxonomy): domain Eukaryota; kingdom Metazoa; phylum Chordata; class Mammalia; order Carnivora; family Mephitidae; genus Spilogale; species Spilogale gracilis. The sequence goes on along the minus strand of PITA01010855.1, from coordinate 66,236 downwards.
AGAAGCCTCCTCTATCAGCCTGCCCTTGAACAAAGTACCCTCCCTGCGCTTCTAGAACACCTGTGGAAGCGTGCTCAGCACATCACCACTGCCCAGCTTTGGCTGCTTGCCAGAGGACGGTGTTGAAATTCAAGAGCACAACTGGCCCTCAGGTTTCTAAAAGGACTGTAGGTAACTAGGGCCTGGGCAGGCAGGTCTTTGAACCCGGCTGACGGCCAAACTTATACCTGGGGATCTGTGCACCCCCCAGGCACCTGCTGAGAACATCTGAGAAAGGGCCCATGTTCTTGGAGAGAGGCAGGAGCCCCAAACAACTTCACCCCTCTGTAGTCATTAGAGGATGCCATATATAGGTTGGGAAAACTATAACCCTCCTTCCTCTTTGAGATCCCTACACTTTCTTTCCTGCAGGACACTGCAGGACAGAGGTCACTGGGATTTGCTGTCTAAAGTAACAACCCCACATACTCGACCCCTTACAGATTCTGAACAGTTCATCAGGATCCAAGTCCTCTCCTCTGCCTGCACACAAGCCTGGACCACATTTCCCAGGGTCCCTTGCCGCTAGGTGTGGTCATATGACAGAGTTCTAGCCAATGGAAGACAAGCACAGGTGACACACCCACTTCCTGGACAAGACCTTGCTAAGACCCTCCCACAAGCTTCTGGCATCCTATTGGCTGGAGTCCACCCTAGAAACTAGAAGTCCAGGAGCTCTAGCCACAGAGCCTTTGTCAGGGGTCAACGAAAGAGCCCTCGCCACTGGTGAGGAGTCTTGCCCAGGAGCAGGACACTAGCCTCCTCTGGCCCTTAAGCCACGACACTTCTTCCTGTTATTGTGGCAACTAGCTAATCTTCCTGCTTCACGTTCTGCACTGTGCGACTCTTCATCTCAAGGTCCCCTGTATTATTACTTGTTTATATAATATATAAAGAGCTCAGAGGGGCAGGGGCTGTGTTTCGTCCCCTGCTGTGTCCCCAACGGTAGAGCAGCTCCTGACACAGGGGAGACACCCAATAACTGTGCTGAACACACAACGAATCAGGGTCTCTATGGAAAAGGCCTCCTTACAGCGAGAAAAGCAATCTGTTGCTGGATTTCTCATCCACGTCTGGAGCAAGAAGATGCGCTTTCACTGAATGAATGCCCTCTGGTCCCTCAGTGGGACCCAGCCTGCATTCTCCTCTCTTTGAGGCCCTCCTGGAATCCTTCCCACCATGGTAGGCATCTCGTGTCCCTCAGTTGGGGGTCTTTCTGCAGTCACACTTGTCACAACACACGGCAAGTACTGACGTCTGTGTCTCTCCCACCACATCACGTTTCCCCCCACCCCCAGCTAGACTGGGAGACCCTTGAGGCCAGGCCTTACCCAACCAGGTATCCTCCTGGTATTGGGCCAAGCCCTTCTTGAGAAACAACTAGTCCAAAATATCTAATAAATATCTCTGAAGTATTTATTATGTTTATGTTATATGGATATATATTTATGAGATACTTAATACACATTTTATTGTCTTCTTTAACTCTTTCCACTCTGCTTCTAACTAAAGGTAAAAAGCTTCCTGCAGCCACATGGATTTATAAGGGGACCTAAGCTGATGCCTGGAATATTCTATAGATTCTTCTAACTTCTAGGCTTTTTGGAGCGTAATGCTTAAATACCTGGTAGAGGCCGGGACCCTTGCACCGTGTATCAGTACAAATCTGCCCTTGATCGGAAGCCCCCAAAACGTTTTTCCACTGGGGCCCAGACCTGCTGTCTCTAGGACCGGGGGCCCAGACAGTTCCTCTCCTTTTCTTCCTTTTCTCCAGCCTGAGCTTACAAGAAGAAACTGCGCAGAGACCACGAGGAAGCGTAAGGCAGAGACACGCGGGGCCGGAAGCACGCACTGACTCAGGCAATAAACTGAGTCCACAACAAACCAGGCCAAATAACTTTGGGGGCCTGAAAGTTTCCCCTTTCTTCTAATTTTAACCTCCTCTGGCCTGCTGGGAGGGCCTGTGGTTGCCTGGTGTAGTGTCTGCTGTCGCCGACCAGCACAGGAAGACAGGTACTTACTCGATTTTTCTTCTTTAACAGTGTATTCGAGCACCTCGGACGCGCCCTCGCTCAGGGAAGGGAAGTGGACACAGAGCACCAGGTGCTTCAAGCCGCTGTCCCGACGGACCAGGAACGTCTGCAATAGAAGAGGGGGCGGAACTCCATGAAGCAAAAATTTGGGTGAAGGTCAGGAGGACAACAGTGGGATGGAAGCCATCCAGAATGTTCCAGAAACAAGGAGGCAGGGTGGGGGAGTGAAGCATCCCTCAGGAGAACTGGGGATTCTGCCCTCAGAGCCATGTGTCACCCGGCGCATGTCCCCTGGCTCCCGAGTCTCCATTTCTCGTATGCCCACCGAGGGGGTCTGACTACATGGGTGCTTCCCAAAGAATTCTGTGCTGTAGACACAGAGTTTGGTGGGGCTGTTAGCCATGCAGGTTCCCGTGTCCCAGCCCGGGAGGCTGGCTGGGTGGGAGACTGGGACCCGGAGTCGGGGGATTCTGATAAGGGTAGCGGTCCTGCACCCACACTCAGAAAAGCTCTAAGGCACAGGGGGTCATGTTGACTTTCAGCTCATACTCCAGCATGAGGGCTCACCTCCATCCTCGGCCCTGGCCTGGGCTCCACGCCTCTCCCACTCAGGCCCCAAGTGCCTGGGCTGGAGCCTGGAAGACCAGGAGTCTGGCCGAGTTGCTGAGGGAGGGCTGGGGAGCCACACGGTGGACGTGGCCCCGGGGCGTGAGACATTCTGGAGAACCACTAAGATGGCGCTTCTTCCCTTTCCCCACCAAGGCACACTGTCCTCCCCCACCTTCAGGATGCTCCAAATCCTCTGCCCTTGCTATTAATGACTGTTACTATCATGCTGCTATGTTATTATAATTGTTAATACAACATATTAATATTATTGTAGCGGCTAACACATATTGCCTCCCTAGTCTGCCTCGAGCCTTAACCCCAGGGGATTAGATTCCATGATCTTACTTAGTTCTTTTATTAAAGCTATGGGGGGTGTTATTATTATCCCCATTTTATAGATGGGGGAACTGAGGTAAAGAGATGCAAGTCATGCCCAAGACTACTAGGTTCTTAAGTACTAGGGCTGGGATTTGAGCTCAGGCCCTTTCCCTCGGCACTCCACCACCCCTGGACCCCCTAGACCCAGCCCAGAGAGGCTGCGTCCCTTTGGGAGCAGTGACACCATAAGCCCATGAGTCACTGGACTGTGGTTGGAAGTTTTTAGCCCCTCTCCTGGAGCAGGGCAGGGTGGAGAGAGCGTGAGAACCTGGAGTGGACAGGGGAGGACAGGGGAGGACAGGAGGGAGGCTTCTGGGGATGGAAATGCAGGTGGGATGCTGCCTGCAAATGTGCCCCAGCCTGAAAGGTGGTCCTCCCTAGGGGACCCAGCTGGAGGCTGGCTCACTTCTGGGGCCCTCTGCACACAAGGGAGGCCGCCTGAGCCTCCTGCACGGCCCCATCCTACCTGGAGCCATGGCATCGCTGAACCAGTGCATTCACCTGAACTTCCTCTAACCCCGGGAACGTGCTGCCCTTCAAAGAAAAGAGGTCACCTGGCCTCTCCTTCAGAGATACTAGGTCAAGCTGCCTTCTGCCCCCCAGGCTGGTGGGAACCAGCAGTGTGTGAAGGAACGGGAGGCTAAGTCCATGCGTGAGGGCCTGTAAGTTTCCTACAATAAAGTAGATCTGGTCTTTGTCCCCAATTCCTGGCACAGAGCTTCAAAAACCCTTGGGATTTCCTGAGCGATAAGTGTCTTTTATTATTCATAATGAGCTGCTGTGATCAGACCTGAGTTCACACTAACAGGTGACTCACGGTGGGCCCCTGGTGTCAAAGGAGGGACTGGCCACAGAAAGGCCCACCCTGGGAAATAGAGGGTTGGAACTTCCAGCCTGACCTCAAACGTCCTCTGGTGGGGAGGGGAGCTGGAGCCCGACGGCCACCCGGTTAGTCCGTCCTGTCTGTGAGATCAAATTCAGCAGAAGCCCGCAGGGCTCAAGCTCTGAACACACAGATATGCTGAGATTCCATCCAGGAAGGGTATGGGTGCCCTGTGCACCTGTCCCCACCCCAGACCTCACCCCTCTTTGTCCCTCTTATTGGCTGCTCTTGAGTTGGGCCCTTGGAATAAAAGGGTCAGCAGAAATAGTGCTCTCAGGAAGTTCCCGAGTTATTCTAGCGAATCCTCAACCTTGAAGAGGGGTCGTGTTTGAGCTGAGTTAGAAGTGTGAGTGTAGGGAGCCTGGAGACCCCACTTCCGTCTGGCACCTGAAGTCATGGCAGTCTTGGGGACCCTGACCTCTAACTTCTGGGGCCTGCGCTCACTCCCGGTAGTGTCAGAATGGGGTTGAATTGTGGGATGCCCCACTGGAATCAGAAAATTGTCATCGGAGCACAGTGGTGAGCGAGTGTGTGGGGGCGATGAGTATGGAATGAGTGACCTCTGGGCTCCCCCAGGGTCTCCCAGCTGGAACTCCGGGAACAGGGAAGGAGGCCTGAGCTGGAGCTGGTGGCATGCCTGGGAAGGCGGACAGTGCAAACTCGGACCCTAGATCCTGAGCCGGGTGGGTGCTGAGGCTGGCGCCCCCAAACCGAAACCAAACTGGGGGGCTTCTTTGCAGGGAAAGCACGCCCTTTACCCAAGTGACGCCCGTATGGGGGGGCACCTGCCCAGGTGGGTCCCTTGTTCAGAGGGCAGAGCGCACGGGGCAAAGCACCTCTCTCCGATCTTGAGTGTCAGCAATGACCCAGGGAGGAGGGCCCGGGTTTTTTGTACTGTGGGTCATGAGTGCAAACGCCACCCGCTATTTTTATTTTTTCAAAATAAAATGGAAGAGAATAGAAAATAAGAAGGATGCCTATGAGAAGGAGGGACTCTTCATCAGAGAGTAAGAAAGAGAGAGAGAGACCTACAAAGGGCCAGGGCCACAGTCCAACGTGGATTTCTTTCTTACTCTACTGGCCTGGCCTTCTTCCTTGACTCTTTGACCTGCACTGACCTCTCTCTAGGTGGACTGCGATGACCAAGCATGGCTGCTGGCCTCAACCCGGGACCTCCTGGACATTGCCCTGCGAGCTAACGGGCTCTTTCGTACTCGGCACGCACTCATTTCTGGATTTCTTCACCCTACTGACACATTGGCCCTGTGCCCCGCCCTCATGTGCCCCTGAGAGAGAGAGGATTGGAGTCTTGGACAGGAACTTCTCCAGCTGGGAGGTGACTGAATCTTCACACTCCGGTATTTTTCTTGGGCTCCCAAAGGGCCCCGAGCAGCCAGTTATGAGCTCAGTGGCCCTGGGTGATTCTGTGGCTTCCCTGAGCCTCAGTGTTCCGATCTGTCAGTGGGGTGAACGACACCAGCAGACACAGCACAGAACCGAAGCCCCGCCTCTCCATGTTGGAAGTCAAGGGGATTGCTCAGGGAAGCCCCTAGTGGGAGAATCGGGCCTCTGCAGATGCTCCCTAAGGATTAGTTCGTGTGCCCCCTCCCCCCACGGCTGGGTTTTGGCCTTAGTTTTCCAGTCTCCTGCTCCATGGTGAACCGGGTACTTGTCTGCCACTCGTGCTGATGGTGAGGAAGAGCCGGGAGGGGTCTCCTTGGGAGAGTGGGGGAGCCCGAGGCTAGAACAGTGGCTCTGATCGGCGCTCTGGCAAGCTCCTTCCTTCCATCTGGCCTCACTCCCCCCTCACTGTAGCCCCATGACGTAGGTACTTACTGTCCATCTCTGACAAGGGAAGACTCAGGGCAGAGAGAGGCCAGTCAGACCCCAAACCATGCTGAGGGAAAGTGCAGAAGTGGGACAGAGACCCAGGTGTCACCGGGAGCACCTCACTTCTTTATTTCTCTCCTGTCTGTGTCATCGACTCATTGTGGGGTAGGGGTGTGGACAGGGGTGGAAAGTCCCCCAGGCTGGGTTCTGACCAGTCCCCAATTCTGAATGCCCAACAGCCACCCTTTCTGCGTGGCCACAAAGCCTCCCGCAGCACTTCCTTCTACCTCGGCCAAGTGCTCGGACTCTTATCTGAAAAGCCACTATAAGGCCTGGGGGTGGGGGTGAGAGAGGCTGTGAGCTAGTCCGGCAGGATGAGAGGGAAGCTGGAGGAGACCCCTGACCCTTCCTGCCGAGATGGCTAGGAGGGAGGGGGACACTGACAAGGGTTTCCCTGGGCCACTGTCCTTTGGAACAAGAGAGTCTGTTCTGTGTTCCCCTTTGGGGATGGCTGCTCAGCCAGTCCTGGGTCCCTTTTGGGAAGGATCCACAGACAGCACCCCCAGACACAGTGTTGCTGAGCAGTAAAGGGAGGAATAATGCATAGTGACCCCAGGCTTTCCAGGTCATGGGGAATCGCTATGCTCCACTTCGGGGTGGCCTTGGCTTATCCCCTAAGAAGGGTTCATCCAGGATGGTGGCCGCAGATGAGTACACAGGAGGCTGAAGGGCCGGACGTGCCACCCAGGGCTCTTGTTCCAACACCCTGGGGGGAGGGTTCTGGGTGCAAATTCTTCAAGCCGCTTTTGCTTCTCTTTCTACCCGCTGCAGCTAACTTTGGAGAGATGCAGGGGGACCCAGACCACAGCTCGGCTGCACACTAGGTGTCATCCACGGACAAGCTGCCTTTAGTTCGCTGGGTCTCAGTCTCTTCCTCTGAGCGTGAGAATGATAACATCCATCTTTCAGGGTTGCTGTGAGAATTGCTGACTCTGTGTACATCAAACACCCACCCCGAGTGTGCACTTACTGAAAAGTACTTACAATCTTTATTATTGGAGTAGACCACTCTCTCTACTGAGCCCTAAACCACATGCTTTTTATAGGCATAATCTCCTTTGATAAATAATTAGTAGCAAGATGATTACTATGTATCTTTTTCCAGAGGGAGAGACAGGAGAAAGGGACGCACAGACTGTTCTCCAACGAGGTAGATTAAAAATGGCCACAAATTCCCTAAAGCTTCTTGCACCAAATTTCCCCGCACCTGGAAGGGGTAGCCTTGGGGTTTGCTTTGAGCAAAAGACGCAGCCAACGGGGCACCGTGGGGTTCTGAGGCTAGGCGGTGAGAGGCAGGCCAGCTTCCAGGCTCAGCCTCTGGGACTGCAGACATCACGTGGGGACCACGGAGAGCGGCTGCTGGAGTCACGTGACGCAGCCAGCAGCCGGCACCAAGGGCAAGTGAGCGGGCCCACCTCGGGCCGGGCTGCCGGCTGCATGGCCGACCCCAGTGAGACCAGCAGCAGAGCTGCTCCACAGAACCCAGCCCGAACTGCAAACCCACAGAATTGTGAGCCACTCATGGTGACCGTTTTAAGCCACTAGAGTCTGAAGTGATTTGTTATCCAACAGCCGCTAATGACAGAGCCGTCGGGTGTAAGGACATGGGCCCCATCGTTAGGTACCCCTCCTCTCTTCCTTCTAGAAGGTGCTGTGGAGGGATCCCCAGTGCTTGGGGAAGGGGGGCGAGTTTGAAAGCCAGTGATGTGCCCAGCTCCCCACTCTCCAGCCAGAGGAACAAAGACCCAGAGATAAAAGAGACTTCCTGAGGCCACATCAGTTGTTAGTGGCAGAACCAGGCCAAGAATGCAAGGCCAGTGAGTGACCTTCAGGCCACGGCTGTGATCACTACAGGTCACATCCTCCAACCCAGCCAACCCCCTGAGTGTCCACTGAGTGCCTTCTACGCCTGAGGTTAACCATTAGAGGTTTTAGATACTTCGTAGCAACTCCCTCCCTGGGGCTTGGAGTATTCTACCCATTGTACAGATGAGACAAGTATGAGGGAGGAGCAGCAGAAAGAGAGGGAAAAGGGAAGGCTCAGAGCAGTGGGCCTTGGGGCCCTTCCATGTACGACTTCAGCCCATAGGCTCTAGGGTCAGCTGCTCTGAGTTCAGTCCTTAGCCTGGCTACTCTGAGTTGTGTGGTCTCTCTGGGTCTGCTTCTTCCTCTGGAAAATGGGATCATAACAGTTTCTGCCAGGGACAGTCGCTATCAGCTCTCCAAGAACTAACCTTTCCCCTTTCTTGCCAACTGACTCCAATTCCAATCTGGTTGCTGTGTATCCTGTCTCAGGAGGATTTGGTCAAAAGCCAACTGTGGCTATTCTGCTCCTTGTTGCCATTCATCCCCTTTCCCAGCCCCCCTGCAGTCAGGGGTGACCAAAAGAGCATCTAAAAAAAATATTTGTTCCCTGACAAAAAAAGACTGAGGCTAGGAGAAGAAAGCCTTTTGCCTGTGACCTCCTGCCTTTGAATGGGTGAGATGGCTGGAGCTGCAGCTGCCATTTTGTCACCACGAAGTGACAAATTGGAGGACAAAAAGCCAACACCTTGAAGATGACGAACAGAAAGGTGAAAAGACCCTGGGTTTTAAGGGCATCACTTAGCTGCTAAACTAACCCTGGGTCCCAACCTCCAGATTTCTCATTAGATGAACAAGGCAGCTTTATGGCTACAGCTGCCATAGGCTCGGTTTGTTGTTCCTTGAAGCTGAAAGCATTCCCAGCTGACCTAGGGGCCTCAGTGCCTTCAGCAGAATGTCTGCTACCTAATAAGTGGCGGTATATGGTGCCTCCCTTCCCCAGTGCCCCTCTGCCTGCCTCCAGTCCTGAGCACAAATGGCATATAACACCTTCCTGTAAGAAGGTAGCATTCCTATCCTCAGCGGTTCATGGACGACTCCATAAGTCAGAAAGGAAGCCTGGTGAGACACTGGGCACACAGGACAAGGACAGATACCCTCATTAGCTGCTCTCGACTTCAGGTCTCAGCTTGGAGTGAAGGGTTAAGATCAAGGTGGGGAGTGAGGGACAACACAGTCTGGTGCTTGTTGAGCTGACATCTGAGTCAGCCCACTCCTGCTCCCCTTTTCCCCCTGCTTTTGTCAACTTCCCCAGTGCCCTGCATTAGGAACTCTCAGAAAGCAGAAGAATCCTCTCCCCCCAGTTGTACAAACTAATGGGCATGCCCACTCTGGGGGTCCAGTTTTCTTGAAAGAGCTAGGATTCTCCCGTCCCCACTCCCAAAACAACCATGGGGTAGAGGTCAGAGCATGGGGCTGAGAGTCAGGACACTTGGTATCCCTCCTAGTTCTGTCCCTGGTTTGCCATTTCCTTTGGCAAGTCACTTCCCCTCTCGCAGCTGGCTTTTCCCATCTAGTGAGGGCAGGGAGGGTCCCAGGACTCCTTTCTTCTAGAAGATACTCTCCCAGATCAGCACCCTGGGGTGTTTCCCAGATCCCGAGATGCTCGCATTGAGTTTCCTGGGGAAATGACTGCAGTCCATGAGTTGGAAGAGCCGGCTGCACGCGTCTCACCCTGTCTACCCTTAGCCAGGATGGGTTTTTGGAAAGACAAACTGATCACTGTAACAGCTGGAACAGAATAAGTTTTGGGAGAGAATTATGCAGTCTCTGCATGCCCCTCCTCCTCTCCAAATAAATATACAAAAACCCAAAGCCCAATACACCATAATGATTTTACTTCTATCCATTTTTGGCCTAGACAATCCAGAGCTGTCTGCTTTTCTACTTTGGTTATTTTAGGACAATTTTCCAGCTGCTTGGAGGAAACTTTCCAATCATGCCCATCAGAGCAGGCACGGAAGTGGCTGGTTCTTTCTAGAGGCCAGAAGCTCAGGGGCTGCTGGGCCTCTGGAGGCTGGTGGTCCAGTGGGTCAGTGACCAGGGCCCACTCTAGACACATGTGACCCACCTTTCCCATTATTTCTAATGAAGTGGTAGCATGGCACAGACAGGAGTTTCTCAATCGCCCCGGGAGCTTTTAAAACATGCTAGTGCCTGAGCTCTACTCCAAACCAAAAAAAAAAAAAAAAAAAATCAGCATTTCTGGGAATGAGGCCGAGACATTTTTCAAGCCTTTGAAGGCAGTCAGTTGGCGGGTTCAAATCACATTTTGGCATTTAGCAGCCAATTACAAGGGGCAGGCTCCTTACCATCAGAGTTGACTTTCCTCACTTATAAAATAGGAAGCCTGCCCCCTGTTCTGCAGGGCTGTTGGAAAGATGAGAGAGGGTGGCTTACGGTGCAGCAGACCTACGGGAACCGTTGACCATGCTTCTTTCCTGGCCTCGGTATCTGGAAGGGGCAAGAGAGGGGCTGCACTGATGCTTTTGCCAAACTAATCTTGGATGGAATTGACATTCCTGGGGCTCACACTTGGGACAGGTGCCTTGAACCACCCACACGGCTGGTCCGTATCACCATACAGGCTACTCCAACTCTTGAGCTAACCCCCCACTACAAAAAGCAACTCTATGAGAGATTTCTTTCATTAAAAGCTATCTTCTGTCCTCAAGCAATGGCACCCCACTAGCAATAAACTCACATAACACCCAGATCTTGCTTTTTAGCATAATTGTGGAACCGGGGCCCCTTGGGGAAATGGCTGATTCCAGGACTGGGACGAGAAATATACAAGACAATCCTGGAACATGTGGCAGCAGGAAGTAAGGAAGTTCTCCAAACAGCAAACACGCACATACATGTGCAATGAGGGTCGTACGTTGAAGGGGTGTGGGAACCAACTAAAGAAGATCCTGATGGCCAAAGCTGGAACAAACTGAGCAAAAGAATCCTTAATTTAGTGTTGGATTATAATCCAAAACAGAAAGGCAATACCCAGGAGCCCATATTGCTACAAGTAAATGATGGAAAATATAAATGGATGGAGAACAGACACTTCTTTTGTGCAGAACTCCAAATAATGTATGTAGATAATCAAGGACTCCCCAGTCCCTGATAGTGGGCTGCACATAGTGACTACCTTTGAAAGAGGGCAGCATAACGGGGGTGGGTTGGGGGGAAGGATCACTTTACAGAGGGGAAAGCTGATAAGCAACTGTCCAAATGATCCAGGTCAACACGGACAGTTAGCGATAGATCCCATTGATAGTAGGTACTTCTGACATGATGTGAAGAGAATGGCAGTTTACTTCTGTCTCTTCTGCCCCCAAACTCCTAACCCTAGTCTAACCATCAGATGAATCCCAACGGAGGGATGCCGTCCAAAATACCTTAAAATACCAGTATTCCTCAAACTTGTCAAAGCCATCAAACACAAAGAAAGCCTGAGAAACTGTCACAGCCTAGAGGAGCCTGAGGAGACACGAGGATCCTAAGGCAGAACCCTACATGAGACGCTGTAACGGAAAAAGGACACTAGATAAAAGCTAGGGCTTTAGTGCATATGAATGTATCAACATTATTTCATTAACTGTGACAAATGTATCTCACCAGTGTTAGATGTTAACAGCAGCTGTTAATAGAAGCTGGGGGAGGAGCATCTGGGAACTCCCTATACTGTCTCTGCAAATTTTCTGTAAATCTAAAATTTCTAAAATTAAGCTTGAAAAAAAACCCTCCTAAACACCGTTCGGGTACAGAATGAATAAAGGTGGCTTTTTGATTGCCTGGTTTCTGGATACACACAAATCAAAGATGGGCCAGGACATTGCCAATGCCTCATCAGAGATGCAGGCCTCCTGGAGGGGAGGGGTAGAGGGGACGGGACATGGTCAAGGTCACAGAAATACTGGTGGGGCCCGATGCCTGGTGTCTGGACCATTCGCTTCTCGGGGAAGCGGGGTATCTGGGCGATCTCTGAAGACCCTTTGAGCTCACAGCCTGAGGACCAACTGTGGTGTCTAAAGCTTCCCCCCTCATTTTTTAAAAGTACTTTTTAAAAAAAGATTTTACTTATTTGGGAGAGAGAGAGAAAGAGAACGTACATGAGCAGGGAGAGGTGCCGAGGGAGAAGCAGGCTTCCCACTAAGCAGGGAGCCTGATGTGGGGCTCAATCCCAGGACCCCGGGATCAGGACCTGAGCCAAAGACAGACGCTTAACCAACGGAGTCACCCAGGTGCCCTGTCTGCAGCTTTGAAAATGAGGAAAAGCACTGCACTGGCTGAATTTCAGACAGTGGTGGGGGACGAAGTTACCCAGCAAAGAGCGTTTGCTGAAGGTCCCACTTGGCAGACTCTACTCTCTCTAGTCGCGTGGCCTCAGGCAAGTGAGTGAACCTCTCTGTGGGGAAATGAGGCACTAATAACCCCCCCACCGGACCAAAATCACCGTGGGGATAGATAAGATTGCGCAAAGCCCAAGTCTGGGTAAAAGTTGGCCAATCATTCTTATCAGGGCATGAACTTTGGGCTTTGCATCTGCTTGAAAATGCAGATGTGAGGGGGGTAAAGGCAGAGAGGGAGGGGACAGGGAAGGCAAGAGAAGGCACATCTGCTCGGGGCAGTGAGCAGGGGCAGGATACGGGCCTGGCTGACACCTTTAGTCCAGTCACCTTCATCTTAATGGTGGCCGCGCTATTGCTCCCGGGACCGGACGCAGGCCTCCCCCTGGACGCGGGTGTCATGTTAGGACCCAGCCTTGGAGCGGCTTTCTACTTGCATCCTCAACTCCCGGATGGTAGGCAGCCAGCTCTGTCTCATCCGGAGAAGCAGTCCCATCCTCCCTCCCATCCTTCACTTGTTCTAAGCAACGGTCCAGATCCAGGCCTGCTGTGCACCCGGGCCTGAGATGCTGGCGTACGAGCTACACAGATGCAGTGTGGCTCTGCTCCCTTCCAACTCCAGTTGGTGCAAGTGCACCCAGTCAAGCTGCCTCCCTACCTCGTGTCCCCCAGCCCAGCGCATGGCCACCTCTGGGACTTGGCCTGTGCTCCAACAGACCCTCTCCACTCCCTCATCCTGGTCCTGCCCATCCACCCTGCATGACCCAGCTCAGCCTCTGCCTCCCCCAGGAAGTCTGCCCGCATTCCCCCAGAGCTCAGCATCTCTTTTTGGGTGCAGTCAGATCTCTTCATCCTCAGGGCAGAGAGGAGGTACTGGAATGAGAATCCTCAACGCCCCCCCCACCAGCCTTGAATCATGGCTCTTAGGAGTCGGTGGACAATAAGAGCTTTCCAGTCTCTTGGGTGGGATGGCTTTGAGATGTATGCTCCACACTGGTTCCCAGAAAGCTCCAGCAGGATCCAGTTCCCCCTGCAGCCCGTGGTAACTTGCACGATCACATGCCTTTTATTAGCTGCCGCCCTTCCCTGTCTTATTTTCCCTGCCGGCTTCCCTGGGGTCACCTCCGAAACATACCACTTGTGCTCAAATCCTTGTCTCAGGGTCAGCTTCTGTGGAAGCCCAAGCTAGGGTGCTCCGCTTAGCCTCAGTTTCCTTATCTGTAAGTTGGGGATAACAGCAGATGCAGAGGCCTCCCAGGGTTATCACAAGGATGCGAGGCAATGACATCACAGGGCCTGTGGTTAATGTCAGTACGGCTCAGCACCAAGAAGCAATCGCCACGTGGAACTACTCCTGTTACTTTGATTTAGGATGATCTTAAACTTTCTGAAGACAGGGCTGACTCCTAGGGCGGAGCAGTCAGGACTCAGGCTCTGTCCAGCCTGCCCCGGAGATGCACCTGCCTCTCCCAGGACAGGTCGTCGCTATCTTGTCCACCTGCATCTCCATCAGTGCCCAGGACACACCTCCCCTAGTGAAAGCCCCAGAAAACCGCCATCCCTCAGCATCAAAACCTTGCACTTGGGCCGACTTTGAGCTGTACCCTTCCAAAAAGGGTGGGAGGCCAATCCCCTCCTAACCTAACAGGGAAGTGGGTGATTAGCTGGTTGACTGGACATGTTGGGAACATTGACTGGGACACTCGCTGGCATGAGTCCCCGAATTTATTTTCCACACAGTTTCATCATTTGCTCCGAAGCCCTCAGTGAGCTCAAAATAGAAAAGCCTTTGGTTGGGCGGGTGGAAGAAACGGATTTTGTTTTCTTGAGGACGACAGTCAATCTGTCTGCCCCTGGAGCCCCCTCCCTGCTCAGCCTTCTAGAGGGATTCACGGACTTCCGGGCTGCCCCTGGTGCCGCAGAGGGGCTGGCCTGGCCTGTGGGGTATCTGCCACCATACCCAGGGGAGACCCCATCGCCCCCAACCAGGTCTTGGTCTCGGCAAAGATTCTGCTGGGCGGGCTTGCCTCGAGAGCCCCGCCTCCCTGTGGGAGGGGCCTCTGTGGCAAGAGTTGGTTGGAACTTTGTGGGAAGCTGTGTAAGTTGCAGGAATTCCAATCTTCAGGTATAACCGCTTACTTGATGGATTTTTATCTAGTCCAAGGTGAGTGAATCCACTAACCCACTGCAAGCTTGGACTTTTCCAGCACAACTACCGTACCGAAGGGGAGCCCAGCAGAAGGGCCCAGCGGCTGAAAGGTAGGGATTCCCTTTGCATGCACAGGTACGACATAGCCCGGGAGCGGCCAGACTGCCTGGGTTCAAGTTCCAGCTTGGACACTCACTCACTGAGGCACCTGAGGGAGGTCACGCAGCTTCTTGGCATCTCAGTTACCTCTTCTGTAAAATGGGCCTGATTGTCATGGCCAAGTTAGAGGGCTGCCGTGAGTGCGCGCAGTGCAGGTTCACCTGCACGCCTTTGCTGAGTGCCTGGGAGGAGGGCCTGATGGACCCCCGCTGCCCTGACACGGAGACTCTGTGGGTAATGCCCGCAGGGATGGACCGTGAGCTTCGAGCAAACATGTTTTCTTTTTTAAGATTTTTTTTAGATTTATTTGACAGAGAGAAACACAGCAAGAGAGGGAACACAAGCAGGGGGAATGAGAGAGGGAGAAGCAGGCTTCCCACCGAGCAGGGAGCCCGATGTAGGGCTCGATCCCTGGTCTCCGGGATCATGACCTGAGCCGAAGGTAGTCGCTTAACCAACTGAGCCACCCAGGCGCCCCGAGCAAACATGTTTTCTGCAGCGGACCAGGGGAAGGAGGCCCGGGGCCCCGCTGCTTGAATGGGCGCGGGGCTTTCTGTCCGTCTGATGAAATGTGTTGGAAGCAGAGATGCTGCTGACACAGCCCTGTGAACAGGCTACATGGCGGCTTGCAAAGGGCTCCCTTTCTGTGATGCGAATAACACCTCAGTAACAGACAAAACCAAAAAAAGACTTCTGGGAAGTAGGTGAGGGGGAAGAGAATAGGTGGCAAAAACTTCAAGACGACTCTTCAGTCCAGCTTGATTTTTTTGTTTTGTTTAGTTTTTTTTACAGTGACTACACATGTTTATCACTTTTATCATTAAACAAATTAAATGTTTTTTGAAAAGGAAGTGGTTGTAAGAGAAAAAAACTTGTGGGGGTGAGTGGCATGTGATGGGTTCTGACTCACATTTCGCTATCTACCTATCTTTCTTCCCCTGCGATGCTCATTCACTAACGGCCCCATTTCAAAGCGAGACAAGTGAGCCTCAGAAAAATCTAAGCCCCCTGGCTCAACTCGCAGAACTCCAGAAAAGCTTTTGACGCAGCTTGGCATCACACAGCCCGTTGTTCTCGTGTGTCAACTAAGCGAGTGTAATAGGACTTCTCAGGTGCCTCCAGTTCTCATCCTCTCTGGTCCTGGATGCCTGGCTGACTTCTCCAAGTATCAGTCCTGCTTCTCAGGCGTCCCAGTGCCCAGACAGCCCACACCAGCCACACAGCCCCCTATTCTCCAGGGGGTACACCTGCTCTCCAAAGCAGGAAGCAGAAGTCCTACGAGTCTCCTGCTCCTGAGTTCTAGAAACAAACACCCCACTCGAAAAGCTGACCAACCCAAGAAAGGAAAGCAGATATGGGCAGCTGTGCTTGCCCACCACCAGCCACAAGGTGAAGAGACCCCAACTCACCCCCGCCGCCTCCTGCAGCAGGATCCTGGCTGCCTCCGCGTGGCCCAGAGTCAGCTGCAGCCACACAGGGCATGTCTTGATGAGCTTCTCCAGGACACTGATGCCGCGCCGAGGAAGGCAGTTCTTCAGGGTGACCGGCAGACACGGCCCCATGACATCCTCCTCTTCCTCTCCTTCTCCTTTGTCAACATCTGGAATAGGACTAAAAACAGAATCAAACAGTCAGCTCCTCCTGCAGCCAGCCCAGGGAGCAGTGTGTAACAAATGCAGATTTAATCCAACCAGCTCATGCATTTAGCGTCTGTGAAGCTGGCATTCCACTGGGGAATTAAAAAATAAACCATGATCCTTACCTTAGGGTGCTTGTAATAAAATGGGTTAGATCGACACAGAAGCAAACAGCGGATGCAGAAGATTGGAATAAATATAACCATGCAACAGAAATAGCTAATTCTAACCCAGGTAGGCTTCAGGGAAACACAGAGGGCATCTGAGCAGAGCTCTGAAGGGGATTTATAAAAAAAAACTTTTAAACTGGAGTGTAACTTACACACAGTGAAATGTACTCGTCATTCCTATACATGTAGAGGGATTTTTATATATGTCTATACTTGCATAACTACCACACTGATAGAGACGGGTTGCCTAACAGCCACTAGCCACATGCAGGTATTGAGCTCTTAAAAGTAGATCTGCTCTGAGTGTAAAATACACACAGGATTTGAAGTCTTGATATGAAAAGAAGACGGTAAAATAGCTCACTAATAATATTTTATGTTGATTATGTGTCAAAATGATAGTAGATTGAGTATATTTAATAATATTTTATTAAATAAAACATTATTAAAATTAACTGCACCTATTTCTTTTTACTTTTTAATGAGGCTACTAGAAAATTTAAAATCTGTGGCTTGCCTTATATTTCTATTATACTGACACAGACATTTCCAGAAGGTTCCCTCATGTTCCCTCCCAGTCAATACTCTCTGTCCACCACCCCCCCCCCCGGGGGGGTGAGGAGGTAACAGGTCAGGGAGGGGGAAAAAGGACAGCCACAGGCCTGAGAAAGAGTAAAAACCCAAAGAGAGGTCCCGTTTAAGAGATCTCAGACCCTCCCCCAAATGCTCACTCCACCAGACCCCTACACACGCTGACAGGTCAGTTTTCATTCCAAGGAGCTAAATCTCTCAGGGAATCTGCAGGGGTTCAAAGCTTCATCAGACAGAGGGTCGCAGTTAGACAGGTAGGAAAATGTGTCCGGTGCCTGTCTTCTGCCCATGTCCCTGGCTAGCGGTTGCTCTAAGGGGCGGCTCTGCGGAGGGATGAGGCCAGCATGAGCCCCGTTAAAGGCACAGAAGAGGGGAACTGGGTGGTGGGGAGAGGGGGTCAGAGGGCTGCAGTACCCAGAAGTCCTGAGGAGGGAACAGCATTTCCTAAAGGGAAGGGCAGGGTCCTGGTGGAAATTCCCTCCCGATGCTCCCATTCCCAAATCCTCCAGGAAGTCTTCCCTGTCACGGGCGCTGTGGACTCCCCCTCTAGGTCCACACTGAAAGGGGTGCCCGCTCACCAGGACGACAGGAGGGTCTGAGGCAGCTGCAGGCACAGCGGGACTGGGAGGGACAGGAGGGCAGCCCCACGGATGCCCACAGGCTATGGAACTGGGGCTCCATGGGCTGCATTTGGAGTTCAAGTCCAAGGCCGCCCAGCTGATACTGATGTACCTCTGTCCAGGCCCTGAAGTATGGTCATAGCATCTCCTCTGGGAAAGAAGTGGAAAGGCTAGAAGCCAGAATTACCCCGAAAAGAAGCACCCTGGGGCCTGTTTGTTTCCTCTAACTCTTGGAAACACAAAATGATCTTCTGGCACCAAAAGCCTTCCTGACCATCTTTAAACCTCCTCGTTTGGCCAGGGGCCTCCCCCAGGGGCAGATTAGGGGTCTCATGGCAGCTGGGCCTGAGAGCTCGCATTTCCTCTCTGCTACCAGCTAGGCTGAGGCCTCCGCGAGTCCCTTCCCTCTGAGTCTGTTTTCTCATCTGTGCAATGTGCAGGGGGTGGCCCAGAAGCTTCCTCCACTTACTAGGTGGCCCTAGTTGGGGCCTGGGCTTTGGGGACAAAGGTCCTACCTTCTCCTTAGAACCAAAGCCATGATCAAACAAACAAGCTCTGGGAGAAGGGAGGGGGTCTATCTCCCAGTCACTTGTACTATAAATATTTTCTGAGGGCCTGCGAGCTCCAGGTGTTGGTCTAGGAACTGGGTTAGAGCAGAGGACAAGAGTAAAAAGCAAACCAAACCAAATAAAAACAACAAACCTCATTTCTAGGAGAGAAGCCAGATGACAGACAAGGTGAATGAGTGACCTAGAGTGTGTCAGGCCATGCTGAGCTGAACGAGGACGCAGATACTTGGGAAAGAGCAAAAGCCTTTGAGCTACCTGACCCAGAGAAATCTTGAGGGAGCCTGGGGGCTGGCAGGTGCTGGGGCTAGGAGGTTGGGGTGAGGGGAGGTCAGACGGGGCAGGGTGGGGGTCCCCATAAGGATGCTAGAATGACTGGCAGAGTTGATTCCAAATCCATGTATATGACTACCTTCCCTGGGCTTCTAGTTAGCAACTGGCCCATACCAACAGGCAAGCTTCCCCAGCAAGAAATGGGCTCGCTACTTAGATGGCTTCTGGGCCCACAGAGAGTGCCCGTAGCTCCCTGGGAGTCCCACCTCCGTCTTGAGGACAGCATGACCAAGGAGAAACTCCATCCGGGCTCCAGTGTCATGGGGACCATGCCACCTCTCCTTGTGATCACATCCCTTCCTGCTCTAAAACCTTCAATGGCTCCCACTGCCTAAAGGATCCAATCCAGGGGCGCCTGGGTGGCTCAGTTGGTTAAGCGACTACCTTCAGCTGAGGTCATGATCCTGGAGACCCAGGATCGAGTCCCACATCAGGCTCCCTGCTCCCTGCTCGGCGGGAAGCCTGCTTCTCCCTCTCTCACTCCCCCTGCTTGTGTTTCCCCTCTGGCTGTGTTTCTCTCTGTCAAATAAATAAAATCTTTAAAAAAGGATCCAATCCAGTCTCCTAATATTAAAGGCACTCCTTTTCTGAGCCCCTGCCCAGACCCCCGTGAAACTCCCCACAAAGGGCTGCCCTATATCCCCTCAGCAAAACCCACACTTCCCCCACCTGGCACTCCTGAGGCTCAGGCTATCCTATTCACCTGAGATTCCCCAGGTTCCCTGTTACCAACATTGTCTCCAATGAGCAAGCAAAAGTTTAGGGGTAAGAACCATACAAGGAAAGATGGATAAATTAAACAAACCAAATTAAACTTGTGTCCATCAAAACACCTCACGAAGAAAAGGAAGACGCAAACCACAGGCAGGGAAAAAATATTTGCAAATCACCCATCTAACGGAGAACAAACAAGTTCGTGTTAAAAATGGGCAAAAGAGGGACGCCTGGGTGGCTCAGTCAGTTAGGTGTCTACCGTCAGCTCCAGCCATGATCTCAGGGTCCTAGGATCATGTCCCATATCAGGCTCCTTGCCCAGCAGGCAGCCTGCTTCTCCCTCTGCCTGCCACTCTCCTTGCTGTGCTCTCTCTCTCTCTGACAAATAAATAAATAAAATCTAAAAAATAATGGGCAAAATATTTGAAAATATTGAAAAGCCTTCCTGACCATCTTTAAACCTCCTTGCTAGAAGACATCTGAATGGCCACTAAGCAGGTAAAAGACTATTTGACATCATTAGTCGTTAGGGAAATGCAAATAAAATCCATAACAAGATACCACAACACAATCACGAGAATGGCTAAAACTAAAAACACAGACAACATCACATGCTGTTGAGGGTGGGAAGGAACCAGAACTCTCCCGCATTATCAGAGACAATGTAAACTGGTATAACCACTTCGGAAAAAGACAATTTTTTTTATAAACCGAAACATACACCTAGCGTATGACCCAGCCATCCCACTCCTGGGTATCTACCTACCCAAGACAGATGAAAGAGAATGTCCACACAAAGACCGGTATGTGAATATGCGTAGCGGTTCTATGCATAACGGTGTGAAGTGGCCCGCGTGTCCGTTAATGGGAGAAGGGACAGCACACAGTGGTATCATCGCCCCCACAGAACAGGAAGTGCTGATCCACTCAATCACATGGATGAGCCTCAAAAACATGCTGGAAGCCGGACGCACAACATTACAAACCGTATGAACCCATTTGTATGAAGTTCAATCGGTCCACGGAGACATGTGTGTTTATGTTTTATCATCGGGAAATTTTACATCAAGACCATAAAAAAAGAGCAATAAATAAATATTGAACTCTAATGATATGTATGCTAATATATTTGGAGGTGCCTAAAACTGTCTTTGAAATGCATTAAAAAAGTAAGATGGGGGCGCCCGGGTGGCTCAGTCATTAAGCGTCTGCCTTTGGCTCAGGTCATGATCCTAGGATCCTGAGATCAAGTCCCACATTGGGCTCCCTGCTCCGCGGGGATCCTGCTTCCCTCTCTTGCCTGCCAACTTCTCCTGCTTGTGCTCTCTCTCTCTCTCTGGCAAATAAATAAAATCTTTTAAAAAAAAAGTAAGATGGGTTCAGGGAAAGATAGAGGAATAGATAGATATGTAATAAAGTGAAAATACAAAAACATTAAGGGGGTAGGTGGGTGTTCACTGCAAAATTCTTTTGACTCTTCTGCATGTTTAAAATCTTTTATAGTATACTGCCGGGGATAAAATTCCCCCATCCCTTAAGATCCATCCAGAAGAAGCCTGTCTGCTTTATTAGAAGCCCTGGGCTCAAATTCAGGCTGTGTGACCTCTGGTCAGTCATGCTACTTCTCTGGGCTTCAATTTAAGCATCTGTAAAAAGGTAAGAAAAACCCTTACCTAATAGCGAGACAGAGAGAGGTGGGTTGAGTGCTTTGCACAATTCAGTAAATGTTAACTATTGTTTTTCTATACAATTTCTATACAATGTATTTCCTCCAGTTGGGATTCTTCTCATTACAATTCTTCCACTTCGTAGCCTTGATTTTAGGACTTAGCACACTGGATAAAACCCACCGGGTAGACGTCTGTGTGTCGCACTTGGCTTGTACCCAAGACAACCTCTGGCCCCAGAGGTAACCCACAAGTTCAAGTGCTGCGTGGGCTCAGCGACAATCCCCAGCAGTTAGAGCCGATGTGGCCAGGCTGTTCCACTAATCACAGCAGTGAAACAAGGCCCGATGCGGTGTCCGCCCTGGGCACGCCTACCTCAGTCCCACTGCTGGAGCCCCACAGCCCAGCCCCAAGGCCATCAGCGGCATGTGCACTTTGCACTTGTAAGTGGGCGCCCAGACAGCTCAGGTGACGCAAGGCCCAATGTCAGCAGGGCTCAGGGATCAGAGGGCCTGGCCCCATGGCCCTTCTTGGGCCTGGTCAGAGCAGGCACCTTTGTCCCTTTGTCCCTTCAGGGCTCTCATGCTCCCGTGACTCAGAGCAAGACCTAGAACGCCCCAGCCTCAGCTGCTCCTTCTCTAAACGGCATCTGCTGGCAGAGCAGGTGACCGGGACACCCATAGCCTCCCCCTCAGCAGCCAAACTCCAGCTGAAGGCCCCACAAGAGCAGCCACTGGGAACCCTGGGTAACGAATAGGACAGTTAGCGAAAAGTAACGAGCCTCAGAAACTTCTGAGCAACTGCATGGGAAAGAGAAGTTGCTCATGGCCAGTTTCCTTGTGCTCGCTGGTAGGGAGGAGAGCTCCACTCAGGGCCAGCTGTCCTTGGACACCAGGCTGAACGCAGTGGCCACTTGGGAAGACCCTCCCCCTGTACTCCAGGGACCGAGCCTGGACGCGGCGGCAGCCTTATCTGGGGTGCATGGGCACCAGCTCCCTGAAGGAGGAGTGAGCTGGCACATCTGCCACTCCCTGGACTGTGTCCGTGTCCCTGTCACTGGTGAGGAGAGGCAAGCTCTGCTCTGGGTGGACAGGCTGCCCGAGGGGGCCCCGGAGTATGGGGTCAAAGCAGGGAGGGTGACAGCTGGGGGTGCAGGGCCCAGCTCGATGCTGCCCGTCGGGAAGGAAGCCACGGAAGCTCCCCAGCTCATGAGGGCCCCAGCCCCAGGGAAGGAGCTTGGGGAGTTCCTCTTGGTGAGGGGAACTGAAGCGCCCTTGTGCAGACTTAGCCAGAATTTGAGCGGAAGGTGGGATGGAGTGAGAAGACAGGCAGAAGGCCATCTTGGTCCCAGCCATGATCCCAACCCCAAGCAGCTTCAAGACCGAGCTGGTGTCTCAACGGAGAGGCCCAGTGCCTGCCCTCACAGGCTCTCAGGCCTGTAGGGGCCAGACAGGCTCCAGTGATGGATCCATGGATATCATCACTCTGTACAAGATACACAGCACGCAGGTGATGTGGGGGTGGGAAGAGCGCCCCGGGGAAGGGGGGACAGCAGCCTGCCTGTTTGATGAACAGGAGCCCGCAGCACGACGACATGTGGGTCCATTCTAAATACTCAACCCATCCCCTTAATGCTGGTGACCTCACACCTATCTGCCTGGCTTGCACTGTGCCTCCCAAAACAGTGTGCCCAAATTTTAACCCCTGGTACCTAAAAATGTGACCTTATTTGAAAAGGGGATCTTTGTAGATGTAACTATGTTAAGGATGAGATCATCCTAGATTGAAGATGGGCCCTAAATCCAGTGGGAGATATCCTTATAAGCAGAGGGAAAGCAGTGGACAGATGCTGGAATGGCAGAGGAAGTGACCTGATGAGAACATCTGAAGCCAAGGGGCACCCAGGGCCCAGGGCCACCACTAGAAGCTAGGAGAGAGGACGTAACGGATTCCCGCTCAGAGCCTGCCGATGGAATCATTCCTGCCTCCAGAATGGTGGGAGGATAAATGTCTGTTGTTTCAAGCTGCAAAGTCTTGGTAAACCAACACAGTCCCGGGATGTCTAATAGTCCCATGTAAAGATGAGTACATGGAGGCACAGAGAGGTGAAAGAGCTCACCCAAGGTCACACAGCCTATAAGAGACAGAGCTGGGATTCGAACCCTCGACAATCTGGCTTCAGAGTTTGTGCTTCAAACGACTACCCTATGTGAGCTCTTGAAGAAATTTAAAAAACTTTCCCCATGTATCTGTTTCCTTGTGTACATGGCAAAGAAAGAGTGTTCAATAATGTTTGTTATATATTTGGAGCATCCACAAACATACACAGACACATATAAAAACATTCATAGAAATAACTTCCAGGGGGCTACATAAAATATCATTAAAGACAGTTGTTTCTGAGATATTTGGGGGATTTGTTTCAATTTTTTTGTACTGATTAAGCATTAATTGTATGATTAAAATCCATCTTAAATAATGTGTGAAAATAACCGTTTCTCACATAAACGGATATGGAGAGATGGAAAGCTTGTGGGCTTTGGGGGTCTCCCAGGTTTTGCTGACTTACGGGTAGGGCTTGGATGCCTTATCCTGGCACCATGACCTTCCATTTCTTCTTTCGTAAAAGAGGGAGTAAGTCCCACCAGCAGAGAGGATTTCTCTTGGGAGCAAAGATGAGGTAGGCAGGCATGTGGCATGAAGAGGGCACTCCATACACGATGATCATCATGGGGGTTGTTAAGAATCAACCTCTAGGGGCACCTGGGTGGCTCAGTTGGTTAAGCGACTGCCTTCGGCTCAGGTCATGGTCCCGGAGACCTGGGATCGAGTCCCATATCGGGCTCCCCGCTCGGCGGGAAGCCTGCTTCTCCCTCTCTCACTCCCCCTGCTTGTGTTCCCTCTCTCACTGTGTTTCTCTCTGTCAAATAAATAAAATCTTAAAAAAAAAAAAAAAAGAATCAACCTCTAAAGGCCATAATTGAATTGCTGAGTGGATTCCAGCACCCATGCTAAACTTCTGAAGTCCGAAGCCCTCCTTCCTCCCTTTTGAAGTAGCCCCTATTTCTCCAGCTGGGCCAGGACTTTCTAGAGGTCCTAGAGTGGAGTTTTCCTATCTGGGAGTCTGGGGGCCCGAGAACCAGCCATGCCTCAGTGCTCCCGGGGTGAGACAGAACAGTTGCTCATGGCAGCCCCCAACACCCCATCCTTTTTCTCGTCCTCCGTGCAGACTGCTCCTCAGAGAAATGACTCCTGCACAGACAGGAAGGGACTAGAAACACAAGGACAGGTGTGTGGGAGGTGTGAGACGTTGCCAGAAGGGACCTCAGCCTCTCACCGGTGCCCTCTCTCTACAGACTCACAATTAGAGGGTCAGCGGGCATATCACACACCCTGCACAGTGCAAGGGTGAAGAACTGGGACTCATTCAGTCTCTGTCCCAGCCCCTGCGGCGCCCTGGCCGAGTGACTAAGGAACCTCTACGGGCCTCAGTTCTCTTATCTGTGCAACGGAGCTGGTAACACCTGCCCTTCAAGCAGCATCTGGCACATGCACTTCAAATAGGTCTTTATTCTATCGGGGTAACCACGTCCGTGGTCATACTCTGTTTCTCCCAGGGACACCTGCTGCTATGACAGCAATACAAGAGACCGCCTGAGATAAGCCAGAAGCCACGGCTCAGCCCCCTAAAAGCCACCGGAGCACTGAGAGGGAAAAGCACTGCTGAGAAGGAAGACAGGTGCGTCTGCTCTGAAAACGACTGTCAAAATCCAAGACAGACGGGGATGCTACAGCCCAGGCCCAGCAGCCCCTCCCAGGATGCAAACGGGCACGAGGAGAGAATGATGATGGCGTTAGAGTGGCCTTAGCAGTGATCAGAAAATGGGAAAGACCCATGTCTAGCGGTAAGAGAACGGGTCCTCGGGCTGTGATCCCACCCGCCCCAGACGGTCACACAGCTGCTAGAAGGCAGGAGCCAAGGCGACACGGTTAAATCTCAAAATCCTGTTCATTCCCCAATGCCAGTCCCTCTGCTGAAGAGAGTTAAGAGAACGACCCTGTGTTTGGGAAACGCCCACTAAAATATATGGGGTAAAGAGGCACAGTGTCTGCACCTTGCTCTCAGAAGGTGCAGGAAAAAAAAATGACAGAGAATGAGCAGATGTGACAAGATGTTAGTCATCGGTGGCTGTGGTGAGGAGTGTACATGCAGGAATTTGCTGTATGCAGCCTGCAAGGCTTCTGGGAGTCTGAAATCACAGCAAAAGAAAAAGGTTTGACAATCCTACAAACCTGATGTGGAGTGCAATAAGCAACTCATTGAAGGAACGGAGACAATTAGGTGTCAAAACATACGGGACGGTTCTGTGTGCTGTGTGAGGGCGCGCACCGACTTTGGGGTGATGGTTACTGCCGAGGGGAGGGAGGCAGTGGGACCAGGGAGAGGCGCGTCAGCCCCGCTCAGTAGCCATTGATGTCTTCTTAGGAGCTCTGAAGCAAACTGGCAAAATGATAGGCTTTAACAAAGCTCAATTATGGGCACTCAGGGCGTTGTTATTTTCTCCCCTAGATTTCTATTGGCTTGAAACATTTAATTAAAAATCACACAAAACTGCCACATGCCTTTCCCCCAAGATCCCAGCACCTGACACAAGCCGAGGAGAGGCAGGGTGGGAGGTCTCTGGGCACCTAAGCCTAAATCTGTTCCTCCTGCCCTCCCAGTTTATATGCGACACTCCAGCCTTTTCTTTTTTTCCTTTTTTTTTTTTTTTTTCCTTTTTTGGTGTTTTAACATCAATTCTGGAGCCTGAGGGCTATGCTGAAAGGCAGTGAAGATAAACCCAGCCTGGGTGGGGGCCAGTTTGTCCAAAGAATCAGGCCCCAGGGGACTTTTGGGGGAAATCCTCTGACAGCTACTCCAAGGTCAGTAGAGAAGAAGCCAGAGGTCACTGGGGCATTTCTCTGGCAGCCACAGGACTTCGCTGGGGGCAGCAGCTCATGCCATGGGAAGGACATTTTGGAGCCCCAGTGTGACGAGCCGAGCCCAGCCCGCTGAGCCTCAGCGCCCCTGCTCTGCAGTCGGGGAGACGAGGCCACCTGCCTAACAGTGGTGTGGGATCACATGGGACAGCGTCAGGGAAGACTCCAGCCATGGCTGACACCTAACAGGCGGTCACTCCTCGAGGGGATGGGGCATTTGGGGACAGTGCCGGACACGTCCGAATGTGCAGCGAGCGATTCCCGCGGTATGAGTACCACCGACACTGCTGGCAACAAGCCACTCACAGAGGTCCTGAACAGTTACCCAGAGGCCTTTGCGACCTTCCAAGCCACTGCCCTCTACCTCCAGTGACCCCGACACCAGAGTTCTCTCTGTAGCCCCCAGGATAGAACTGCTCCAGCTGTCAGAAGACTTCTAATGACAGGGCACTCATGACCTCACCGGGCAACCCATTCTGGGAAGCAAGTCTCACTTTCTATGGAGATGAAACGTGTTCCTCAGTAGTCTTCTCTGTTGTCACTTTCTCCATATTGTATAGGGCCTTGGGGACAGCTCATCCTGCCCCCATAGAGCCCTCCAGCTGTAGGCAGGGGGCGGACACAGCCCCTCTCTTCCACAAGGCCTCCCCCAGGTAACATTAAAAGCTGCTGTCCCCATTGGCCGGCGAGGAGCTGGCTATATTTATTACACATCCTGTCTCCGTAAATTTGCATATGGAGTGATTTGTTTGTTAATAACATTTTAACGTATACAATCCAACGGTGTTTTAGTATAATCACAGAATTATGCAGCTCTCAGTATCACTTTAGGATATTTCATCCCCCCAAAAGGAATCCCGTACCCAAAATGCAGTCACTTATTTCCTCCCAGTACCCCAGCCAGTGGCAAACACTAATTTAATTTCTGTCTTTATAGATTTGCCTTCTGGATATTTCCTATACAGAATCGGACCATAGGTGGTCTTTTAGGTTTGGTTTCTTTCACTTGGCATATATATATATTTTAATTTCCTATGTAGTTAACATACAGTGTTTTATTAGTTTCAGGTGTACAACAGAGCGTGTCAACAACCTTACAGATCACCGGGTGTTCATCAAGATAAGCACACTCCCAATCCCCATCACCTATCTCGTCCATCCCACCCAGCTCCCCACGGGTAACCTTCTGTTTCTTCTCTACAGTTAAGAGTCTGTTTTCTCGGGCGCCTGGGTGGCTCAGTTGGTTAAGCAACGGCCTTCGGCTCAGGTCATGATCCCAGAGTCCCAGGATCGAGTCCCACATCGGGCTCCCAGCTCCGAGGGGAGTCTGCTTCTCCCTCTGACTTTCTCCCCTCTCATGCTCTCTCTCAAATAAATAAATAAAATCTTTAAAAAAAAATCCTGTATTCTCAGTTGTCTTTCCCCCTCCCCTTGGCATAATTTTTAAGGTTCAACCATAAGGTTCAACCAGCTCAAAGGATGTATCAGTACTTCATTTCTTTTTTCTTGGCACATAGTATCCCATCGCATGGCACACCCCATTTTACTTTTCCCCCACCTGATGGACATTACGGTTGTTTCCATTCTTTGGTCATCATAAGTAATGCTGCTAATTCTCCTGTGCAAGTTTTTGTATGGGCGTTGTTTTCAATTCGCTTGTATATCTGGGAAACTGCCAGGCCATAGGGCCACTCTATATTAAGCATCTTGAAGAACTGCCAGGCAATTTTTCAAAATGGCTTAGTTAACAGTCAGTTAGCAAGCTCACTGGTAGCCTACGATGGTCCCATTTCTCCACATGCTCATCAACACTTGTTATTGCCTGTCTTCGTTTTAAAGCCATCCTAATGGGTATGGAGTGGTACTTCATTGTGGTCTGGGTTTGCATTTCCCTGATACATAATTATGTTGAGCATCTTTTAATTGCTAACTCTCTCTCTCTCTCTATATATATATTCTTCAGAAAAATGTCTTCGGATTGTTTGCCTGTTTTAGAGAAACATTGTCTTTTTTTTAAAATATTTTATTTATTTATTTGACAGAGAGAGAGAGATCACAAGTAGGCAGAGAGGCAGACAGAGAGAGAGAAGGAAGCAGGCTCCCTGCCAAGCAGAGAGCCTGATGCGGGCCTCGATCCCAGGACCGTGAGATCATGACCTGAGCCGAAAGCAGAGGCTTTAACCCACTGAGCCATCCAGGCGCCCGAGAAACACTGTCTTTTTATTATTGAGTTCTACGGTTTTTATATTTGCTCTATACAAGTCCCTTATAAGATGTATGATTTGCAAATATTTTCTTCTATCCTGTGACTGTCTTTCATTTTCTTGGTGAAAAGCTGAAGGTGTCCTTTGAAACACAAAAGTTTTTTAAATTTGGTGAAGTCCAACTGGTGTTTTTTCTCTTTTGTTGCTCATACTTTTGGTTTCATATCTAAGAAACCACGACCTAATATAAGATCATGAGTTTGTCTTCTAAGAATGTTATATTTCACCTCTTACATTTAGGTCTTTGTTCCATTTTGAATTAATTTTGTGTTAGCAGTGAGGTAGGGGTATAAGCTCTTTTCTTTTTTTTTACATTTGGACATCCTGTTGTCCCAACACCCTTTGTTAAAAGATTATTCTTTGAGGGGCACCTGGGTGGCTTAGTTGTTGGGCATCTGCCTTTGGCTTGGGTCATGATCCCGGGGTCCTGGAATCAAGCCTTACATCATCCATCATCAGGCTCCCTGCTCGGCGGGAAGCCTGCTTCTCCCTCTCTCACTCCCCCTGCTTGTATTCCCTCTCTCACTGTCTCTTTCTCTCTGTCAAATAAATAAAATCTTAAAAAAAAAAAAGATTATTTTTTCATGGAACCCTTGTTGAAATTACAGAGTGATTTTGAGCCCCCCTCATCACACTATTTTTATCCTTTGGAGCATGCTGAGTCCCCTCTGTCTCTGTATTTTTGAAATGTAAAGACTCAAACAGGGAACTGATTCCCTAGGTGTACCCAAGCAGCAAAGAAAGAAGCCTAACCATCGCTTCCCACAATTGAGATCTCTCTTAATATGACCCGAGACGGCATCCTCTTTGTTCCAGCTCCCTACGCAACACCGGGGAAACGGTAGGAAATTCTTTTGTGCTCCAAGGTGGGGATCGCATTGTGGAAATGAAGGGAGATAACAAGTTTATGAGATGAGTAGTGCATGACAAATGCCATATTCATCAGGAGAACGGGTATGAAACGAAGGAGGTGGCACTGAGCTCACACTCAGGAGACCACGTACTCCAGCTGTTCACTATGTGACCTTTGGTAACTCACTTCCCCTCTCTAGGCTCAGTGGCCCCTTCAGTCAAATGAGCAGGCTGAACTAGATCTGGGTTGGCAAGGGGTCTGTCCACACACCGCCAGTCGACTGGCAGCAGCTGTCTAGATTGGTAGGCTGAAGGCTCAGCCGAGAAAGAGAGCTGGGATCTACAGCCATGTCTGCCATGGGCTGTGTGGGGGACACACAGCAGCTGGGCTGTGCACTTACTGACATGGATCAGACCAGGGGCTAAGGTTCCTTCCAATACTATGAATTCCATGATTCTGGACTCAACTGACCCTTGGCTAGATGCCACTGGAAGCCTTGTCTTCCGAGCGGGGCTGGCTCCGTCCCAGCAGAGAGTCTGAGGAAATGCAGGCGGCCAGCCCAGCTTCTCTGTGGCCTCCTTTCTGGCAGATGCTTTTTTCCTCGACGTGTGGAAGCCGAGCCACAGCTGCTGCCTGATTTCCACCTCTGACCCAGCACTTAGTGCACCGGGGACCCAAAGCACAGCTCCAGGCTGACCGTGGCCCTCACAGGGGGATGGGAAAGAAGCATCCAGTTTCAGAATCAGAATGTCTCAGTACACAATGTGCACACACACAGCGAATGTCTCCAGCCCAGTTTCACAGGCTACATAACGACCTGAGGCTCTGGTGTGTTCCCGCCAATGGTTGGGGCTCCAAGGACAGCGTGTGGGAAATCATTTTGGGTGAAAGTTCCCTGGGCTTCTCTCCATCCAGAAACCAAAAGGCTTTCCATGACGAGGGGGGGACACAGGGTGCAGCTTGAGACCCTCGACCCTTGGCGGCTTAGCTCCAGGGAAGCTGGGATGAGGCACTGTGGGCCCCTGCCCACAGCATCTTGAAGGGGAAGTCAGCTTAAGCAGGTCTTCCGGACCCCGGAAGTGCTGAGAACGGGTCAGGCTATCTGAGATCGCACGTCACAGCCCACATCAAGGGGTCTGGCAGGTCAAAGGCCTTCAAACTTTCCACACCTGTATGTAGCGCAGACCTCTACCACTCGGTGTGTGTCAGGCGGTGCCAAGCTCCCAGCCCTGCCCTCCAGGCTGTCTGCCGGCTCTTCCGCTGAGAGCCCTGCCCAGACTGAGCCCCTTCGGAGCCCTGACGGAGCCCGTGGGAGGCCCCTGGCTTCCATGCTGAGCCCGCTGCTGGCTGCTCCCACTCCCCCAGGCCTGCCTTGGGCCCCATTCCCCAGAAGCTCTGACTGCTGGCTCAGAGCTTCCCAATGTCTGGCCTCGGACCCTGGCGCATCTGTGTTCCTGCGAGCCTTGAGCACCCCAGCCTCCTGGGACCTGGGTCAAGTTCTTCCAGCCCCCCTCTGTAACTTTGGCTCACAGTTCCCAGCCCCTTTCCCCATCCCAGCCAGCCCTGGAAGCCAGCCAAACCTGACTCCACCCACTGGCCTTGCTGACCACCTCCCCACACACACTAGTCCGAGGCTGGGACTGTCCACTCCCATCAGGACCTAGATCATGGA
The DNA here is from genome assembly GCA_004023965.1 of Spilogale gracilis. Classification (NCBI taxonomy): domain Eukaryota; kingdom Metazoa; phylum Chordata; class Mammalia; order Carnivora; family Mephitidae; genus Spilogale; species Spilogale gracilis. Next base: position 35,823 of record PITA01010855.1, on the reverse strand, counting down.
CAGTAATTCCTTCCGCAGTGCTGTGTGCAGTTAGGTTCTGAGTGACGACAAGGGCTGTGTTGACTAAACCGTGTTGGTTTAAGCACGGGCTTGAGGACCCAGACAGCCTGGATGAGAATCTCACTGGGTGACCTTGACAAGTGACTAAAGCTCTCTCTGCCTCAATTTTCTTACACTTAAGATGGGAAATGTAAGCATGACTACCTTATGGAATTGTCGTAAAGAGTTCAGGATAGCGCCCAGAATACAATAAACATTCAGTGCTGTCATTAGTGCCCATTCATTTATCCAGTGGGTATTTACCAAGCATCTGCTATGGACTGGATGAAGTTCTAGACTTCTCATAATAATAATTACAAAAATAATCACACACAGTGAAAGATCAGCTGATATTTTCCTCCCTACCCCCCCAAAAAATTCTTAGAAACTTCACTGAACATGGAGATGGCTATCGGAGAAGACAGGATTTGGGAGCCAAAATTCCTGCCTGAGTCTGAAGTTGGAGGCAGTGAGGACACAAGCTCCCTGGTCACCAAGGGCAGTGGGCAGGCCCATGCACGTCTGTGACACATGGATGCCAAGATGGGCTGAGGCCACCTCTGTGAAGACACATGGAAGAGGGGTCTCGTGGCGCCCCCGGTGAGGGCCTGGGAGGCCAGGGGTGGGAGGGAAGTGCTTCACTATACACTTTTGTGTACCTTTTGAATTTGAACCGCATGACTATATCGCCTTTTCAAAAAATAATGAAAACAATTTGTAACTTTCAAAAAGAAAAGTTCTCATTAAGGGGATTTCACATGCTGAACTCAGCTGGGATCTGTACATGCTGATCTAGAGAACACTGCTTTCTCCTTTGGGCTAAAGGTCATTTCTCTTCTAGAATCTATCTCAAAGGGATACATATTTTTTTTTTTAACATTTTATTTATTTATTTGACAGAGAGAGACAGTGAGAGAGGGAACACAAGCAGGGGGAGCGGAAGAGGGAAAAGCCAGCCTCCCGCTGAGCAGGTAGCCCAACACTCAACTTCTAGGACCCTGGGATCATGACCTGAGCTGAAGGCAGACACTCAACCGACTGAGCCACCCAGGCGCCCCTTAAAGAGATATTTTAAAAGTATGATAAGGGCGCCTGGGTGGCTCAGTTAGTTAAGCGCTGGCCTTCGGCTCCTGCTGTGTTCCCAGGGTCCTGATATCAAGCCCTGCGTTGGGCTCCCTGCTCAGCAGAGCCTGCTTCTCACCCAACTGCTGCTCCCCTTGCTGGTGCTGTCTCACACTCGCTCTCTCTCACGCTCTCAGAAATAAATAAATAAATCTTTAAAATATCTTTAAGAAAAAGATATGATAAAGCTCCATGGACAAAGATGTTTACTGCAGCACAACTTACAGACATCAAAAAGTAGAATCAAAGGGCGAACAATACTGCTTATCACTGCCCGTCTCCTCCCCTCCCCTCATCCTGTGTCCCAGGATGGTCCTATCTTCTGCTGTGTGCCCCAGGCTCAGCACAGAGCAGGAACTCGATGAAATACCGTTAACAATTGAATGATTGAGGAAAGATTAGTACTATTGGCAACATGCAATTATCTTTGACTTACAAAGAAAGCAATTTTTTAAAAAAGATTTTCTTTATTTGAGAGAGAGCTTGTGTGTGTGTGTGTGGGGGGAGGCTCCACTGAGCGGGGAGCTTAACATGGGCTCGATCCCAGGACTCTGGACCATGACCTGAGTCAAAGGCAGACACTTAATCAAATGAGCCACCCAGGTGCCCCTGAAAGCAATTTCAGATATTCAACCTAATACAAGCACTGGAATCATGTATCTATAAAGATATAGTTGCACATGTGCAAAATGATGAAGGGACAAAGATACTCCCTGGGTTCATTGCGGTATTGTCGCAATGGGGAAAAGATGTCCATCGTAAAGGGGCAAGGCAAATAGACCAATGCCAGGCAACGGTTAAAAAAAGAATGAAGAGACAAGATCCTTCAACAGATGAATGGATAAAGAAGATGTGGTACATATATACAATGGAATACTACGCCTCCATCAGAAAGGATGAATACCCAACTTTTGTAGCAACATGGACTGGCTTGCAAGAGATTATGCTGAGTGAAATAAGCCAAGTAGAAAGAGTCAAGTATCATATGGTTTCCCTTACTTGTGGTGCACACGGGGTAATATAGAGGGCAGTAGGAGAAGGAAAGGAAATGGGAAGTAGGGTAATTCGGGGAGAGAAATGAAACATGAGACTTTGGGCACAGAAACAAACTGAGGGACTTGGAGGGAGGGGATGGGGGATGGGATGAACCTGGTGGTGGGTACTGAGGGCACGTATTGCGTGGAGCACTGGGTGTGGGGCATAAACAACGAATTTGGGAACAATGAAAAAATAAAATAAATTTAAAGTAAAAAAAAATTAGAAAGTCTCAACTATAAACACTACTATGAAAAAAAAAAAAAAGAATGAAGAAGCCCTCTGTATACTGAATGGAAAGGTTTCCAGGATCTGTGGTTAAATGACAAAAGCAAATACAGAACTAAATGTATATCGTGCTCCTTTGTTGGAAAAAAAGATTATCTGTCTTTGAATAAAGAAACTCTGGAAGAGGGTAGGAGAAACTCGTAGCTAGTTAGGCAAGGGTAGGACAGGCACACAGGGAACAAAGGTGGTAAGAACTTCTCACTACACATCTTTTCAAAAATATATTTTTATTTTGAATCCTATGAATGTATTACAGACTCAAAAATAAACTCATAATGCTTCCAGAGATATCTATACACCAGGCATTGCTCTCTATTAACTACATTAATCCTTTAAAATAAGCCTGTAAGATAACTCTGGTTATCATTCCCATTTTACAGAGGGGGAAACCGAGGCACAGAAGTTAAGCCATTCATTAAAACTATGGAATTAGTAAGTGGCAGAGCTGGGATTTGAACCTTGGTAGTTTCTGAGTCTACAGTCCACCCATTCTGCCACACCCCTCCAGATTCCTGCTTATAAAATGAAGCATTGAACATTTAAAAAAAAAGATGAGAACAGATGGAAGGACAGATCTTGTCCACGGGATGCCAAGGTATGACTTCTACACACATTGATCTAAAGAATTAATGCAATTTCAGTTGGATTCCCAAAGGTGTTCTGGGAAAAGGCACGCAGAGATACTAAGCGCTAAGGGTATCCCTGACACGCTTGAAGAGCAGGGTGGGATTTCGTGTCCTGGGTGCCGAGACTTATTCTAAAGCTACAGGGAGTAAGATGGTGTGGTATCGGTGCAGGATAGACACGTAGGTGAGCGGACTAGAAGAGTCCAGAAATAGACCGACGCACGCACAATCCCTTGATTTGTGCACGGCCGCTGGAGGACAGCGAGGACAGGGCCAGCTTTGCAACAAAATGTGCTGAGACAGCGCAGTATCCACGTGGGCCGAGAAAAAGAAACTGGACTCTTTTTCACAGCATATACAAAAACCAGTTCCAGGGAGACTCTGTCCTGACCTAAATGTGGAAAGCAAAACCAAAAGCTTCTAGAAGAAAATAAAGAAATCTTTATAATCTGATGGGAGAGAGACTTCTGAACCAGTACACACACAACAGCCTTAAATAAATGGATGCATCTGAGTGCACTAAAAGGGAGACTTTCTGTTCATGAAGACGCCATTAAGAGAGTGAAGTCAAGCCCTCAGTGGGAGAATGGCAGTAACTCGCATAAACAACAACAGGTCGATACCCCAGCTTAAGACTGCCTTCGGCTCAGGTCATGATCCTGGCGACCCGGGATCAAGCCCCACATCGGGCTCCCTGCTCGGTGGGAAACCTGCTTCTCCCTCTCTCATTCCCTCTGCTTGAGTTCCCTCTCTGGCTGTGTTTCTCTCTATCAAATAAATAACTAACTAATAAAGAACTTCTTCGACACATCGATAAGGAAGAGACAAGACAAGCAGAAGCAAACAAAAAAAATGAGCAAGACGCTTGAACGTCCCACAGAGGACTTCCCAATGGTCGACAAGGGCAGGAAGATTCTCGACAGCATGAAGAATCGAGGAATCTGGAACGACAATTCCAAGAGCCCCAAGAGCGGCTGTCATGAAGGAGACCTGCATTACCCGGGCCCGGGGGGTGCGGGAGAACCAGGGCCCTCCTGCTCTGTCCGGGCGAGAGTAGACTAGTCCAACAGTGGTTGTTAATCCCGGGATTAAGTGACTTCTTTCTCCATCTTTACCCCTGTCTGTACACTATGAAAATCAGAAAACAGTAAGCCAACACTTCAGGGGCATAGTGAAAATGGAGGAATGGATGCCCAGGAGTGGGTCTTCCCAGAAGACCAGGTGCTCACCTGGGTGTCCCTGCCGCAGACGATATGGCACCAGGATAGATCGCTGCAGACCCCCCTGGCCACACTGCAGCCACCCGGGACTAACAAGGGGAAGGGTTTCTGTTCTTAGGGACAGACCTGACCCACCCTCCCCTTACCTGTGCCCTTACCTTCTTCTCATCTGGAAAACATGAGTGATCCCCCCCTCAAACCCACGGGGCCCAGGAGCTGGGCAGGTCAGACAGAACTCTGTGGGAGGGAAGGTGGAAACCCTGACATACGTAACTCGAAACAGGTCCAAAGGAACCAACCTGATTCCATAAATGATTCACCAGCCAGGAGAGTTCTCCCAGCTTCCGGTGTGGTCAGTGGACAATGATGGGAAGGTTATGCCTGTCCTGTCCCATGTGGCCACTGTTAGCTGCCTGTGGCTATGGGCCACTTGAAGTATGGCCAGTGAGACAGTTACTTCATTTCATTTTTAAAAATTTATTTCTTGGGCGTCTGGGTGGCTCAGTGGGTTAAAGCCTCTGCCTTCGGCTCAGGTCATGATCTCAGGGTCCTGGGCTCGAAGCCTGTATCAGGCTCTGCTCAGCAGGGAGCCTGCTTCCTCCTCTCTCTCTGCCTGCCTCTCTGCCTCCTTGTGATCTCTCTCTCTGTGTCAAATAAATAAATAAAATCTTTTTTAAAAAAATTTATTTCTTGGTGCGCCTGGGTGGCTCAGTTGGTTAAACGACTGCCTTCGGCTCAGGTCATGATCCTGGCGACCCGGGATCAAGCCCCACATCGGGCTCCCTGCTCGGTGGGAAACCTGCTTCTCCCTCTCTCATTCCCTCTGCTTGAGTTCCCTCTCTGGCTGTGTTTCTCTCTATCAAATAAATAACTAAAATCTTTAAAAAAATTTATTTCTTTAAAGATTTATTTTTCCATTTGAGAGAGAGAGAGAGAGCGCGCGCACCAGGGGAGGAGCAGAGAGAGAGGGGAGAGAGTCTCAAGCCAACTTGATGCTGAGCACAGAGCCTGATGTGGGGCTTGATCTCATGGCCCTGAGATCACAGCCTGAGCTGAAACCAAGAGTTGGATGCCCAACTGACTTCTTACTTCATTTTAATTAATTTGTGAACAGCTATATGTGGCTGGTGGCCAGTGGTGGCTAATAGACAACATAGGTCCAGGCCTTTATATGGTTTAAATCTTTTCAGTGGGTGTGAATTCATGTACCACATGAGGTATTTGTTTTTAATTAGAAAGAAGAAAGAAGATAAAAAAGGAAAGTTATATGCATGTCGAGTTTTAATACCACCTGCCATTACTCTATTGAGAAAGTTCTCAAGAGGAAGAGTCTGCTCCTGGTCAACTATTCCAGTGTTTAAGGGCCCCTCCTCTAGGAGGCTGGGTGCAGGGCTGGCTTTGCTCATGGATCCCAGCTTCCCCCGCACGCCCCCACCCCTGCCCTTCCCTGGGCTTCTACAAAGCTCCCAGAGCCCTTGCCCACTTTTCTGCTGCCTTGTCCTTCCCAGGGGTGGCCCCAGCTCACAGAACAGGGCTCAGACAGCTCTGGGAAGGTGTGTCCTTTGGCCCTGCCAGCCTCCTTACCTCCAGGAGCACCCGCACCACATGGTGGCCCCCATGTCCCACCGTGACCCTGGCCTCTGGCCCTGCCTCCTGCTTACTCAGTGTTCCCCATCATCAGGGGAAAAAGGAAGGAGAGTACAGTGCTCCCTTCCCCCACCTGACACTGGGGCTGGGGAGGGAGAGGCAAGGGGGCCGATCAGCAGCCCATGGTAGATGTGACTCAACCCAGAAGGAGAGACGAGGGGCCTCCGCGCCCTCAGGCCTTCCTGCTGGATCTCCGCTGGGATTTCAATTTTCTCTGCCTGACCAAATTCCACTCTGAGCTAGGCCTTTCAATGTCGGTAAAATGAGAGTGAGAACAGCACTGACCCTATAGGGTATTGGGAGGACAAGTCCGACTGCTTCTTCTGGAGCTTAACAAGGGCTCAGCGAACAGTCGCTGGTGACATTACTCATCCTGGACAGCCGAGTGGTGTGGAAAATGCTCTGCCCGGCAAAGGGAGATGGGGTCTGCTCTGGCCTCTCCTACAGGCTTGCTGTGGATTCTTGCACGAGTGCCCCTCCTTCTCTGGGCCTCTGTTCTCTCAGCAGGATGAGTGGAATAACCCCCCTACCCACTACTCCAGGAGGTTGCTGGAAGGGTGATTATGACCACAGGGTGTGAGGATGTGCTTCAACGAAGTGAACCCCATTTCTGAACTGGAGGTGGGATCCGGCACGGGGCCGACGCAGGGCTCCAGGACCAAAAAGGGTGCTGATGGCCGCCTTCCCTGGGGCTCTGGCAGAGCGGGCTGTGGACAATGGGCAGAGACAGCAGGAAGCTCCTGCAGCCCCACGGTCCTTCCAGCCCTGGCGACACTGAGTCACCCTGCAACCCACCCAGCAGTTGCTGTGACCACATTTCCTCTACCGGGGGATGAGCGAGTCATGTGAACAAGCCAGCTCACTCGTTCTAGTGCTTCTCGGCAGCTGCCACCTCCTGGGCCCGGGCCCACCTGGAAACATGAACGGGAGGCCCCACTCCCTGCCCGAAATCCCACCCTTCGGGTGGCACCTCGTCTTGGGGTTTGTTCTCTGCAAGCAGCAGGGCCCACCTGTCCTTGTCACACTTTACAGTGTGTACGCCCTCTGACGCCTTAGCATGAGGGAAGTCACTAGCCAAGTCTTCCAGAGCGGAGGCCGGAGGAAGCCCAGGGCGCTGGTTCATTAACTTTGGGGGCTGTGGGGAGGCCCTGGGGTGCGCAAGGTAAGGAGCTCTAGGGAGCCGTCCTGAGGCCTGACAGGCACCTGCCAACCCACACAGGTCAGGCTGTCTCCCTGTGACTCCAGGGCCACGGGTTCCAGGCTGGGGCTGTGCCAGAGGACGACAAGGGACACACTAGCAGGTGGGACCAAGCTCGCCCATCCAGACTGGGCCAAATCAGGGCAGGGGCAAGGAGGTTACCCCCTTAGAGGGGCTCAGAAGGCTGGGGAGGGTTCGGAGCACACCTGGCTCTGGGAGCAGCAACAAGGTCCTGGGGCCCTGGGATGCAAGGATCTCAGGGCTCAGGGCTCAGACAGCTGGGTGCAGGTCTGGGCTCCTGCACTGACTGCTGAGAGCTCTGATCGAGTCACCTGTCATCCCTCCATTTCCCTCCCTGTAAACACAGCACTGTAACCGCAGCGCCCCGAGGCTGTGATAACCAAGTAAGCTCTCCGCAGAGGGGTCTGATAGAAGTCCTGCAGACAGAACTCCTGTAATGATGAGGGACACACCTCTGAAGGCCAAGAATCCCCACTTTTTGTCTTGAATGACAGGCTGCTCCCTGCAAAGATCCTTTTCTTTTTCAAGATTGCTTTATTTGAGAGAGAGAGAGAGAGAGAGAGAGAGAGAGAGAGAGAATGCATGAGTGGGGGGGGCAGAAGGAGAGGGAGAGAGAATCTCCGTCAGACTCTTCCCTGAGCCCACCATGGGGCTCCGTCTCACAACCGTGAGATCATGACCTGAGCCGAACCCTTGGATGCCCAACCCACTGAGCCACCCAGGTGCCTCTGCAAAGATTCTTCCAGCAGAATCACAGGATATGAAATACTAGCACTGACTGCTCCCCTTCTCAGAAACCTTCCAAGTCTTGAATTTCCCTGGAGGGGAGAGGACCAAGGGTGGTTGGGGCAGAAGGAGAGTGCCGATCCCAAGGACTTGTGCATTTGAAGGAGAGACGACACACAAAATGGGCTTCCGTTAATTCACTAGCAGTGCGAGTGCAGACGGCCCGGGGAGAGACGTGGGGCTGATTTCTCTGCACGATGTAGATATAATCAGGTCTCATTTTTTTTGGTGGTTATTCTGTTCTATAAAGTCACTGTGAGCACAGAGTTAGCAAATACTGAACCACTCCGTCCAGGGTAAACACAGAGTTAGGTGAGGTTCCTGTGAGCCACTGGTCACAACATTTTCGTCAACTGATCAACATGCAACCTTCCTTTCTTTTTTTTTTATTTTATGTTATCCATTTATTTGACAAAGAGAGACACAGCTAGAGAGGGAACACAAGCAGGGGGAGTGAGAGAGGGAGAGGCAGGCTTCCTGCTGAGCAGGGAGCCCGATGCCGGGCTCGATCCCAGGACCCTGGGACCATGACCTGAGCTGAAGGCAGACGCTTCACCAACCAAGCCACCCAGGCGCCCCAATACATAACCTTCCTTATGTGCTTTTCTTTTTAAAGACACTTCCTTTAATATATATTCTCAACGCACAAATATTGAACTCAGAGCCAACAGCACATATACTTCGCCCGAATACATCATATTCTTGCAAGGCCATTTGTGCATTTCAGAGTGCTAGAAAGCATTTCAGCTCTGTGGGCAGGGGACACTGTGAGCAGTGAAATCACCAACAAAATGCATCAAAAATATAAAAACCATGGCACTCAACAGACCACAACAAGGACCCTCGTCAGAAGGATAAGAATTGAAACAAGAAGGCAGCAACTTGCTTTATCTGGCCTCAGGTGGGAACGTGTGCATCAGGGGATCCCAATTTTTTACCTCCCTGAGCTTGTCTGCAAATGACTTCAGGGGTGCTACAATTTGGGGGTTACAAATAATTTTAGCAAGTGGGGAATGCGCAAATAGGGCCTCCCTCTGCGAGTCCTGAGGGCTGACTGCAATTGTGCCTTGGTTAGGTTGGCACCACTCATGACCTGGGCAGGCCGCTGGACCAGGACCCACCACACCTCTGTCCTGCGGAGCCCAAGCCAGGCTCTCGCTCCCTTCCAACCCGGTGGCCGCCACGGCTGCGGGGCTGACACCTCGGCCAGCTCTTGTCAGAGGTGGAGGACAGATTCGGGAGGACAAGAGGAGGATGAGATTTGTGGCAACTTCGGCCCCCAAACCTGGGGTTGCCCCCAAAGTCACTCCCCTGGGCCTCCCCACAGACTGTCGCGAGCTGGTCACCTGCCCATCTTTTTTTTTTTTTTTTTTTTTTTAAGAGAGGAATGAGGCAGAGGGAGAGAGAAAACTGGAAGCAGGCTCCTGCCCTGGGTCGAGTTCCACACAGGGCTCGATCCCATGACCCCGAGATCAGGACCTGAGCTGAAATCAGGAGTCAGACGCTTAACTGACAGAGCCGCCCTGGTGCCCCTCACCCGCATGTCTTTAGGAAGCGGAGGCCCTTCCGAAGGCCACTGACCACGGCTCAGGTTTCTGGAACACCTTCCATGGGTCAGACTCGGTTCAAGCTCCCTACAGGTAATAACTCACATAATACAACAACAGCTCTGTGAGCTGGGAACCATTAGCGTCCCTGTTCCACAGATGAGGAAACAGGAAGAGAGGAGAACATGAATCCTGGCAGTTTGCTCCAGGGTCCACACCCCTCCTCGTTACACTGCAGTGTTCCCCCCTCTGTCAGGTCCCCAGGCCCAGACCATCCTGCTAGGCCTCAACAGCTATCCTCCCCGGGGGAGGTGGAGGGCAGGCCTCCCCCCGGGCACGGCGCCCACCGAGGCCACCCCCCCCAACCACTCCGCTCTCCAGTGGGCCCCCTTCTCCCCACCCCTGCTGCCAAGACACTTGTCCAGGCCACCATCACTAGACCTCCACCGTCACCTCTTTTGGTCTCCTCACATGCTATTCCCCCCACCCCACGTCCTTCCTCATGCAGCAGCCCAAATGCAAGCTGGCCCACGGAGTTCCCTACCCAAAACCTGTACCCTTTATGCAAATGTTGGCAGTGGCTTTATGTGTAATTGCCCCGAGCTGGAATCACCCAAACGTGCTGCCAAGGCTGTATGGGTGACACAGCCGAAATAACGACATCCTCTGAGCGATAAATACGGACACGGTACTGAGACCCAGCCACAGCCAGACCGTACATGGCTTCACTTAAGGGAAAGAAGCCAGATTCTCAAGGCAGGGTGCATATGACATTCTCGAAAAGACAGAATGTAAGGACCCAGGAGAAACGAGTCACTGCCAGGACTGGGGGGACGGAGGCAGAGCAGTCTGACTACAAAAGGGCACAGAGGAATTTAGACAGTGAGAGCCTGCTCCATATCGTGGTTGCGGTGGCTGGGACACAGCCCACCTACGTGTGCCAAAGCGAATGGAAATGGCCACAAAAGAAGGTGAATTTTACCCTACGTAAATTTTAGCTTGTTGCAGGTTCAACTGTGTCCCCCCAAAAGATATGTTGAAGTCCTAACCGCCAGCACCTCTGAACGTGACCTTATTTGGAAAGAAGGTTATTGGAGATGTAATGAGTTGAGATGAGGTCATCCTGGAGCAGGCTGGGCCCGAATCCAGTAGGACCGGTCTCCTCGTAAGAAGAGACCAGAGGGGGACAGACAGACAGGGAGCACAGCTGGGGCGCAGCTTATAGGCCCAGGGACTCAACGGGACCGCCTGGGGCCCCTGGAAGCTGGGGAGAGAAAGAAGGGGTCTACCCAGTCCCAGGGAGGCGTGGCCCTGCTGCCATCATGATGATGGACTCCTGGCTTCCAGAATCAGGAAAGAATAAGTTTCTCTTGCTTTAAACCCCTCATCTGCACCACTTTCCTACAGCAGCCCCACAAAACGAATACACGGCTCCGTTTTTAAAATGGGGAACATGTTCATCTCTATGTCCTTGGCCTTCAGGATACAGCCCAAGGGCCCCTGCTGTCTGGTCCCCTCTCCTGCACACCCATCCTCCGTCCGGGCAGAGCGCAAATGCAGGGCACGCTGAGCCCACAGTGCCCCCCAACATGGCCATGCTGGCTCTTCCCCTCCATGTTTATCTGGGAAACTCCCAGACATCACTCGGCGTGGCTCTGTCTTCCCCAGGAAAGCTCTCCCAGACACCCTTGCCTCTGAGCAGGTCACCCCTCATCCAGAAGGAACCCCAGCACTTCAGCTGACCATCCACATCCTGTAGGCACAGGTCTGCGTGTCCCTCCCGTGTCCCCACAAGACAGAGGGTCCTTGCATCGAGGAGGAGCCATCAGGCCACTGCTGAACCAGCACTGGGCTCCAGGACACTGGGTGGGCGTCAGAGGGCCCAGCACAGCCCAGGCCTGGCAGAGGTGGGGTCGAGGCTGGGCTGGGTGTGCCTGGGGGGCCTCTGCTCTTAGGGCCTCCACTCAGAGGGGCCCCAACAGCTTATCCAATTAACCCCTTATTCCACTGGTTCACCCCCTCCCAAGCTGCAGGCCTCCCGGTGGCCCCCTTCCTTCTCCTAGATGCCCTCTGTCCTGGTCAACCTCCCCTCACCTCTCTCCTTGGCATTAACCTGCCATATATTCACTCAACAAACATTTCCCAAGCCCTGAGTCAGACACTCCTCCCCACTCCTGCTCAGCACCCATGTTCTGGTGTGCTGGGCCGACAATGACACCTGCCAAGAGGAATCCCTCTTTCCGCCCTCGGGAGCTTATAGTCTCCCGGGCCACAGACAGAGAGCACGCTGTGATGGGTGCAAGGAGCACGAGGGTGCTGCCCAGAGTCCCTGTAGTCCATGTGGCTCCTCTGTGTACATTAGAATGTGGTGTCCTTCTTCCTCATGAATGCAGGCAACCCCTCCCCACCCTGCCAAGACTTGACATCATACATGGCTTAGCAAGAGAATGAAATTTCAGGCCTCACTGGTTTCTCTTTCAGCCAGGTGCGTCTGTGCAGTGAACAACCTGCACAACTGTATGCAGCAGCCCTGGGGGCTGGACCGCCCGGAAGGTTTCTTGTAGGAGTTGGAGGTGGGGCCTGTGTGTTTAGTCTCTGAGGCAGGAAAAAGCTCCCGTTTTCCAGAGGCCGGAGGGAGAGGCAGCCACTGTAGACTGATGTGCCAATCCCCCTGCCCCCATCTCCAATGCCTCATGCAAAAGAATGGCCTAGGAAACTTCACAGAGCCTTGGAAAGAGCCCGAGTCCGGCTGTGAGACTTCAGGACAGTCCCTGCCCCTCTCTGTGCTACAGCCTCATCTGTAAGTAGGGGCTGGACTGGGGACACCCCAGGGCAACACTGAGCTCTGATATCTGATGATGCTGGCATCAGGGATGGGGGCTGCTTTGGCCTGTAAGGCCCCTGATTGTCTTTGAAATCCTTTCCAGGGCCACTGGCTCAGCCTGTCAAGGCGGCCCACCCCACTCCATCCTAAGACACAAGCAGGACCTCCCAGAGCCAGCCCCGAGGGCCTCCTCATGCCCCGGGGGCAATCCTGGGCCGTGCAGGGCAGCTCAGAGCAGGCTCTCGGGCTGCAAACAAGCCTGGGCTGTCCTGGGGGTGGGGGTGGGGGTCATCAAACCCCGGCCATCTCAGGACATATCTCCCAAGGCCGGGCAGAGAGGTTAAGGTATCATTCCAGACCTCCCGCAGCCGATGTTCAGCACAAGCCCAGCCTGGCACCCAGGAAGTGCTCAATAAGGAGGCAGTGAGGGGGCTCCTGGGTGGTGTGGGACTCTTGATCTCGCCTCACGTCTTGATCTCAGGGTTGAGAGTTCAAGCCCCAAGGTGCACTCCACACTGGCTGGGAGGTCCTGGGTGGCTCAGTTGGTTAAACCTCTGACTCTTGATTTCAGCTCATGTCATGATCTCAAGGTCCTGGGATGAAGCCCTGCGTTAGGCTCCCTGCTCAGCAGGGAGTCTGCTGCTCCCTCTGCCTCTGCCCCTCCCCCTGCTTGCACACTCTCTACAGTGAATAAATCAATCTTTTTAAAAAAAGAGGTGGTGGATGGATGGATGGACGGAGGGATGGATGGATGGATGGATAGGGCAGCCAGCAAGGACAGAGGCACCGCTCACACTGGGCCTAGCCTTTCCGGTGCTGGGATGACAGGAGACTCCATCTCAGATGGAGCTGCAGAGGGTCAGCACAAGGAGAGTTAACCTATGAGAGTTCCTGTCTAGGGCAGAGATGGGGAAACTGAGGCTGAAAGAAGAGACACGGTTGCTCAGCAAAGTTTAGCCTTATCAAAGCCCAGAGTTTGGGAGTCAGAACTCAAACCAGAATAGCAAGTCTGCAGCTTTTGGTGAAATATAAAACTCAAAAACAGCCCAGAAGGTTTCTTGCAGGAGCTGGAGGTGGGGCCTATGTGTTTAGATGAAAGAAAGTATTTGCAATCTAGTCTTTGAAATAAGAACCTTGGTAGACACAAAACTGCCTTTTCTCTCCGCTCCTCTTCCTCCTTCCAACCTCCATTAGGAATGAAGACCTGCAGGTAGCCCTGCAAAGCAGCTTTATTATTGTTGACATAATCTTGTACTATGTGACAGTAAAGAAAACTTTTTACGTTAGTTAGGATTAAGTTTGTCTGTGTTTGAAAATCTAAAATAACAGTGATCTAAGTAAGATAGATATGTATTCCTCTGTCATATAAAAGTCTGAGTCAGTAGTCCAGGAGTGAATGATGCTCCAACGTGTCTAGGAAGCTCCATTCTCAAATTCACCTCAGAGCCCAAGATAGCTGCTTCAACTCCAACCATCGCATCTGCATTCCAGTCAACAGGAAAGAGGAAAGGACAGAAAGGCATGCCCCTTCTCTGTGAGGACATCTCCAAGCAAATTACACTCCCCACTTAAATTTCACCATCTTGAACTTAACTACATGGCTACACACAACTTCAAAGAAACTGGGAAGTGTTCAGCTAAAATTTTCACCCAATTAACATTCCGGAGCCAGTCAACAGGCTCTGCTCTACCTTTGAATTCAAGTACTCCAGGATGGTGATACTTGTCAAGGAAATGGTCCTCCAACCCTAGACCGACAGAAGTTTTCAGGAGCTTCATTTAAAACAGAGTGAATGAGAAAGAAGTTGACACCATTAAAATGGTCATAATATGATGAGACCATCCAAGATGATATGTGGGTAATGTATGTTTACAACATAGCATATAAAAATGCTTATAGGAAACACTCAGTGAAAAAAGAGGCACACAGACTAATACACACACACACACACACACACGCACAGATCAAAACTGTGCCCACAGACCGAAATTTAGTAAACACGCACTCGGACTGGTTGTCGCTTTAAAGAGAGAAGAACGCTTGATGCTTTAAATGTCGCTATTTTGGTGTGCCCATGTGTGACCTTTTTTAGGTATATAATAAACTTTGGGAGGGAAATCAACAGTGCACAAGTGCATGCCTGTACACACACCCTCTATACATACGAGTAACAGCTCCCAACTAATCTCAGCCCAAATAGTTAAGAACCAACATCCTCTTGCATAATGGCGACAATAACCCTGGGAGAGAGGGATCCTCCCTGCTCCACATGCCAGAGAAGAAGGAGAAAGCTGTCTTGGGAGGTACCAGATTTGCCTAGGGTTGTCCTGCTGTAAGTAGGGGAAAGGACCTATGGTCTTCACGACCATGGTTAAATCCAAATTATTCCATCTGTTGCCAAGTGAGCCCCAAGTTCCTTTCTAGGTTCATCACACATAGAACATAGAACTCTTCCTCCCTGCCCCCAGACGAGGCTCTTGAGGGCTCCCCCACACAATTTGTCCTTCCCTACCTTCCTGCTTTGTGCTCTTCTTCGATCTGGGATGCCCTTCTCTGCATATGCCTGATTTTAGCTGTTAAAATCCTACTCATCCTTCAAGACTCAATCCAGAAGCCACCTCTGCCAGAGAGTCCTCCCTGTTCACCATAAGCCAGGTGTAACATAGGTATGATTTTATATAGTGCCCTGTAATTTAAATTATGTGCATATTTCTCTTATTGTCCCTAACAGATAAACTGGAAACTCCTAGATTTTCAACAAATGTTCAGTAAATGAATAGATGAATAGATGAATGAATAGGTGGATAGATGGATGGGTGAATGGTATAGTGTTTGGATGGATGGATGGATAGATGGATGGATGGATGGATGGATGGATGGTTAGATGGATGGATGGACAGGAGGATGGATGGGAAGATGGGAAGATGGGTAGATGGATGAGAGGAGGGGTAGATGAGTATATGGATGGATGAATGGATGGATAGATGGATGAGGATGGATAAAGAAGATATTAGTCCAGAAAAGAATCTCTGAATATATTTTAGATGGGTGCTCAGTCAAAAATGTCAGAAACAGAAAGAAAAAAGCAAGCATAATAAGTGAATAAATGCTATTATCAGATGCCATGTGTAGAAAGTTAAGTCCTTGCTTTGAACTGCAATATCCCTAGAGAAATTTACAGTATCCAAGTGACATCGATTGAGATTAAGAAAGCTGGAGACGTGGAGGCTGGGCAGAAAGTTCCCTGGTAAATTCCTTCTTGATAGCTTGCTCCTTTAGCCAGAGATCATCAGATTGTGAATTTCAGATTCAGAGTCCTTTATTTCCTTAAGTCCCTGGAGATGGGTGAAAAAAGCACACTTATGGACCCAGGGAATAATTTAGCTCTGGGACAACTTGTGCAGATGGAGAAGGCTTCTCTGCTATGAATGCGGTCCCCTTTCCTCCTCCGGGGCAATCCCTGTCCATCCCCTGCCCCTTGTCCATCTTTAGAAAACAGGCTTTTTCATCAGCCCTGATATCTCCTCTCAATGTCAATCAAAGAGTTTGGCTTGTTTTGACAGCTCAGGTCCCATCTCTTAATTAGGGATAAAAAGTTCTTGGCTTTGACAAAGATCCCAGAGTCAGTGAGGAAATGGGTGAGAGGCGCCCCAGACGACGGGCAAAAGGGCAGCCTCTCACCGATCAGCTCAAAGGTCCCCACTCTGGCCTCCCTCTCCTAGAATCTTTACCTGTCCTGGGCTCTAGGTCTGTGAGTGGAGCCAGGTTCTGGGGGAACCATCACTCCGCCTGGCACCAGGGGGGCTTGGCCCCGGGGCTGGTGCCCTCAGCCCATAGGATGTGGCCTGAGTGTGTGCTCAGCCGGCGTGCTCACGGCAGCAGCAAGCCTTGACCACAACCGCTCTCTAGGCCGTTTCTTTTAAAAGGGAACTGACATTTCACAGCAGGCTGGCTCGTTCTTTCAAACGAATGCCGACTGGGGTAGGAATGCTCCCAGGAATTACTGGCAAGATGGGGGCAAGGGGCTCTGCTGACCGCCAGAGTTGTTTCTGACCAGCAGAAGTTTCAACCACGAGAGCTGTTAGAGCCACTGGGGCAGCCTCCTCAAGCCCCAACCCCACGGAGAGGAGATGGGCCTGAAGCAGCAGAGGACTTCTTGGTAGGTGGGGCGAGCCAGAGGCAGCGGCCATGATGGTGGCTTCCAGAATCTTCTCTCAGAGGCAGAGGCTGACAGCCACACAGGCACCCACACTGCCCTGTGGACACCTAGGCAGAGGGGACGGTTCCTCTGTACCCACCCACCGTTTTTTCCTCCTTCCAGGCCCCGCTGACAAGAGGGAAAGGTCTGGGTTCACTGTATAACGCTGTGTGTGTGAGGGTGCGGGCGAGGCACATTGTGTACCTCAGGGCAGGACGAGGCCTGCTATGGGGAGCCCCCCCAAGGCCCAACACCAGCCGGCCCCCTCTCTCAGGACTCATCCCTCTCAAACCCTGACAGGACAGCCTTCCCACCAGGAGCTCTGTGACATGAGGCCGCCTGTGACCTCCTCAGCATCTCCTCAGCTCACACACAAAATGGCGAATCCAGTCACACTCAGAGACGCCGCTCCAACACGACCTTCCTGACCCACCGTCCCGCCAGCAAGCTCTACCAGGATACCAGGGATCCAGCCCCAAAGCAGGCTTCCAAAACTAATGTACTTTTTTCAAAAATAAACCCACGGCAGTGAAAAAGCTTTTCCTTCTAGGCAGTTGGTCAGAGTGATGACCCAGAAGTCTCCCTTCTGGGTCTTTGTTTCTTATGAAAGTGTATCCATATGTTCTAGACTGTTCCACAGGCTGCCTTTCCAGCCGTCATAAGGAAGAAAGGCTGGTCATCTCCAGCTGGCACATGATACCCATGAACTCCAGTATTACTGCCGCATACCAGCTTCTGGTGCCTTTCCACCAGTATTTGCGGAATCACTGAACCTCAAAAAAAGCAGGGACCTAGAGATCAGTGGGTTCATTTCTCAGATGGGGAAAACAGGGCTAGAGAAAGTTAGAGACTTGCTCCCAAATCACTATCGGGTGGGACCCTACAGACATCCACCAGCCCTCCCGATGTCCTCCAGCGAGCAAGTCCCCAAGCCTCTTCCAAATCAGCAGAGGACCATGCAATTAGCTGGGCTCTCTGATCGCCAGGTGTGGCGGGGGCGGGAATGGGTGCAAAGGGGGCACGAGAGAGACAAACCCCACTGAAAGGACCAGGGCAGCATTCCCCAGCCTCTTCTGCAATCTTTCATTTTGCCAAAAAGACATGAAAGACTAACAAACACCATCCATTTACTCAATCCTTTCACAGAAGACAGAGGGAAAAAATGTTTTACATGGCAAAAAACAAACATACAAACAATCCTAATCTCAGTTCTGCCCAGGAAGAGACGGTTTGGCGATGTCGGGGGGACAGACACCCCCCACCCCCACTACCACCACCATCTGATTTTCCTAGCCTCTCAGCGGACCACAGCCCTGCACTTGGGACTCAGTGACTCAGCCTGGGCTCCGGCGGGATGTATGTACCCAGCTACCTCCACTCTTTCTGCTGAGGATACTGTAACTATCGGTGGTCCAGGGCGGGCTTCCCCTTCCCCCGCCCTCTCCCAGAGAAGCAAGGGAACACAGCTAGAATTAGAGGAGCCCCATTAGGGAGGATAAATTGAAGGGACTGGGGGCAACACAGGGTCCCTACCCTCTTGTTCCTGATTGGGGGAAGGGTGCAGTGGCCTCCGGGGGTCACGAGCTGCTGCAGAAGAGGCCTTGGGCTCCTGATTCCCCAGTCCTGGGCCCTACCCTGAGCTCTGCACGGCCTTCCAAACAGTTGCAGAAGTTCGGGTGCTTCGGCACACAAAGGAGAGCGCCACGGGGACAATTTTTAGAGTCGGGGACAATTTTTAGAGTCGTGTTCAGTGTATCATTGTTCTCGGTGGAGTGCCAGAAATGCAGGCCTGCCCCTTAGGGTCTGGAAGGGGGTGGGTTTCCCAGCTGTGCTCCAGCCAGGACCACCTGGCAGCCTTAGCCCCTGAAAGCGGGGCAACAAGGAAGCCCAGGCCTGTGGGCAGAGCTGGAGCTGGGATCCCGGACCCTGAGTTCATCACTGCTCTGGGAGGGCCCCAGCCCAGAAGAGCCCCCAGTCTTAGAGCCTGAAGTGCTTGAGGGACTCTTCTCAAGGGGTTCGACAGGACCCTGCCTTATGTCAGGCATGAGGGAGAACGCCAGGGCTCTCTCAAACCCTGGGGCTCGGCCCACGCAACCCCTTGCAGGCCAAGGCTCAGGAGACTCGATTTCTAGGTGAACCCCACGTCCAGCTCCTAAGACTTTGGCTAAGTCACTTCCTCTTTCTGGGACTCCTTTCCCTCATTATCAAATTAGGGGATTGTACTAGACCCAAGAGTGGAATCCTTTTTCAGATAAAATCTTAAGCAGATTCTCAATTAGCGGACATATGAAAGTGTGGGCTCTGAATGTCCACGTCCTCAGGGACCCCCTGCACAGTGTGGCACCTGGCCTCTCAGCAGGTCACAGCTTCACCAGCGACATCCTTGATGCCCCTCCGGCTCCCCTCTGCCTCCAATTCATCAGCACATCCTGTGGCTTGGGCTTCTCCCCTCACTGCCCAGCCCCCCAGCCCGCAGCCCTCTCTCCGAAGAGCTTCCCTGACTATTTCCCCTGTGGTCTGTGTGCAATAGGGCCCCGGTCCAAATCAGCTCACCTCTCTGTGCAAACCCCATCTGTGGCCCCCAGCACTATCCCAAGCCATTACCCCACCAGACCGCCTTCTGCTCTCATCTCCCACGCTCTACTCCAGGTTCCGTGGCCTCGAGGTTCCTGACACGACAGCAGCATCCCCCAGGAACTTGTCTTACTTGCCCACTTCCTTCGGGCCTCTCCCAAAGGCCACCTCCTTGGAGCAGCCTTTCCTGACCAGCTGCTCCAGGACAGCT
Organism: Spilogale gracilis; assembly: GCA_004023965.1. NCBI lineage: Eukaryota > Metazoa > Chordata > Mammalia > Carnivora > Mephitidae > Spilogale > Spilogale gracilis. The sequence goes on along the minus strand of PITA01010855.1, from coordinate 16,486 downwards.
CCTCTGGGGTCCCCCCACCCCTTACCCTGATTTTCTGTTCCTTCTGAAAACAGGAGCTGCAAGCAGGCAGGGGTTTGCTTTCATGCTGCCCCCCCTCCCTGCCAGTACACACACTATCTGTCAAACAGAAGGACAAGAAGGGTCTGCACTGAGGATACCGGGCAGCCTCTCTGCCTTTTCTTTCGCCCCAGCTGACATTTTCAACAAGAAGGAGATAGAGTGTGCTTGCCAAGATCCTCACACTCCTATCCCAGGGGGCTGACACCCAAGGGACACCATCCTAGCTCCTAGGGGGATGACAGCGAGAGGCATTCCCCTCGCTGTCTGAACATCATCTCTGCCCAGCGAGAAGGAAGGGGCTTTTGGAAGCCAAGCAGAAAGAAGAATCCTCAGCCTAGGACTCAGATCTCAGCCCTGAGTGGTCAGCAGGGTCTGGGGGTGGCCTGGGGGTGAGGAGTCCTGGATGATTTCTCCTTGTCATCTTTGCGCTGGAACACAGGTGGAGATCAGCCCAGGGAACAGGGGATGTGGGGGGGGTGCACTCGAGAACTGCCTTATAGGACTTGAGTCAAGGAAGGACTGGGCTCCTGGGGGGAGAACAGGGTGTCATATGGTATAAGTTAGCAGGAGGCGGACTGCAGCTTAAGTTCAGGAATTCCTTTCGTAGGTACGTGCCTGTCAGAAGGACTGCCACAGTGGTGGCAAGCTCTCTGTCCCTGAAGGTATGCAAGTACCTTCCAGGAAGGTTGTCAAACGGATTTCCCGTACCAGGTCCAAGATTCAGTGAGATACTGTTTAGGAACCCTTCCAACACAAGAGGTCCTTGTAAATAAAGTGTTTTTTTAGCAACAAATCAATATTCCTTAGAATGTGCCAGCACTGTTCTAAGCAGGCTGAGCTGCTGTGTTAACCCTTAGCTGCCTGTAGGCAGCTGCTTAAATAGTAACTCATCCAGAGCTCGTAGCAATCCTATGAAGTTAAGAGTTTATAGGCGAATTTGCAAAACTCTTTTTTTTTTTAAAGATTTATTTATTTTTAGAGAGAGAAAACAAGAGAACGAGCTAGCAGAGGGTGGGGCAAAGGGAAAGAATCTCAAGCAGACTTCCCCACTCAGCGGGGAGCCCCAGGCACCGCTGACCCAGGGCTCCATCCTGGGACCCTGAGATCATGACCTGAGCCAAAATCAAGAATCAGACTCTCAAGCAAATGAGATACCCTGGCACTCCAATGTGCAAAACTCTTTATGCATTATCTCATTTTAATCCTTAAAACAACTGTGTGAGGGCAGTTAGTATTATTCATCTTCATTTTATAGATAAGTAAACTGAGGCACAGGGAGTTTAAGTAACTGACCCAGTGGTGGACAAAGAAAGGCAAGAGGAAGTGGGTGAGGTGAGGTCATTCCTGAGGGGTGGGGGTGGGGAAAGGGAAGCTGGAGAGGTCAGGACCGTGGCCCCCCACCTCCCCTTCCTCCTTGGGAAACTCCTCCTACCTCCACCCTGCAGTACTGGGTGTGGTAGATACTGGTCCCTAAGGGGCCCCTTCTCCAACATAACTTCCAGTTCTTCCCACCGGATGACATTTGTCTTTGCAGAGGTCACTTCCAAGGGAAAGCATCCGGGCAGAATTTCCGGGGAGGGGCAGCGATGGGAGAAGAGGGAGGAGGGAGGCATTCAGATGCAGAGAGTTCAAGGGTCCCTCCGTGCCACCCCTCCCACCAGAGTGCAAACCAGTCACCTACAGCTGCCCACCAATCGAGGACTGCACAAGATCAGCCCATTCCTCTTGCTTTACAGAGTAGAGAACTGAGGCCCTGGGAGCTGAGATCCTGGAGCTGGGCCAGGCAGCGGCTGGGTATCCATCACAGAAGTAGGCCCAGGAATTTTTAGACCAAAAAGCCAGAAAGGGTAGCCCCAGGGAAGCGCCCATAAACCTTGGTACCCGGAAGGTTCTAAGAGGCTTTCCCAAGAATCTGCCTCCGGAATCGGAGCTTCTTCAACATCCTGAAGTTCCCGAGACGCCCGCTGGGCTGGGCGGGGAGTGGGAATGCTCTCCCCGGAGCGCAGCCCCGAGCTACGTCCAGAAGCAACTTTTGGTTCTGAGGTGGAGGTGGGGGACCTAAAACGAGGCTCTAGAGACCTGTCCTGAAAGCCAGTTCCCAAAAAAGGTCGCCTTCACGCCCGGCAAGCAGTGTACCCTCTCCCCCGGATCCCGCAGACCCCCGCGAAGCCCGTGCGCCCTGGACCCTCCCCAAGACCAGGCTCGACAAAAGCCAGTCCAAAGGTCACCGTTCCTGGACTCGCCTGAGGGACAGGGGAGGGGATCCTGGTGGGTACGCGGTGTAGGCGGACGGGTCAGCCGCTGGGCGGCGGGCGCCCGAAGTTACGGGGACCCCGGCCACCCACCCCACCGCCCGCTGGGTGTCAGAGTTGAAGGTCGCGCGCGGGGGCGCAGGCGGAGCGGTGGGTGCGGGAGGTCGGCGGGACCCGGACCCCGAGTGATCACTTCTGCAGTTGGGGCGGCACAGGAGCTGGGGCAAGGGGCCGCGTCCACGCAGTCCCTGCGCCTCGTCTCTGACAGGTAGAGACGCCCTTCTCAGACTCGCCCGCCTGTCCGCCTAGCCGCGGAACGTGCCGGCTGGTTTTCCAGCGAGCGGTGACGTCTGGGCTTCAAAGTTTAGCCAAGTCCCCTGGTCCCGCAGCCACCAGCGCGGCCCCGTTCCGCGCAGAACCGGAGTCCGGCCTTGGGGAGGCGCTCGGTCTCCCCCCACCCCCGACGCCCCGAGGCCGGGCGGCCGGGGCCGATCCCGGAGCTCCGAGCACTCCCGGGGGGCGGGGAAGCAGAGGGGCGCCCGCCCCGGACTTACCCTGCGGTCTCCCCGCGCGCGGGCGCCCCGGCCCGTCGGATCATGCCGCCGGCAGCTCCGGGACGGTGGACGGAGGGGCTCAGGCGCCAGGCGGCGCGGGCCGCCGTGCGCCGGGCGCCCGCATGGCCCTGGCGCTGGCCCTGGGGAAGGGCCGGGCCGGGCGCCGCCGCCAGCCCCGCGCCGAGTGGAGAGCCGCCGCCGCCGCCGCCGCCGCGCTCTGGGGCGCTTGCTCGCTTCCACTTCCTGTATCGGAGCGAGCGGGGCTTTCAGGAAGAGGCCGGCCTTGGTGGTCAAGGGGTTTTTGTCAGAAGCCTGGCGGCGGCGGCGGCGACGAGCGGCCCGGAGCCCCCCTGGGCCACACGGAAGCCCAGCGGCCGCGCCCCCGGGGCCGGGCCTGGCGGCGGGCGGCGGCGGGCGGCAGGCGCCGGGCGCGGGCGTCCAGCGGCTTGCAGCAGTACCCTCGGGCTGGGGCCGGGGGTGGAAAAATTAGGGAAAAGTCTCCCACCCGGCCAAGAGTCGCGTGGGAAGGAAGGCGCTCCCGGCTCCTGCCCACCGGCTGCGGCCCCGCAGATGGGGAAGCCAAGAGATCTGGGCGCGGAGCACTGTGTCGCTGGGCAGGGAGCCACAGCCTTGCCTCCCGCGCCGGCAGGAGCCCAAGACTTGCCCAGGGGCAGCCCAGACGGGGGTGGGGGGGGTAGGTCGCCTCTTCCACTTCCCTGACAGGTGACCACGGATTCTCCCCTTGGATGCCTCCACAAACGATGAACTCACTACTTCACAAGGTAGTCTGTTCATCTACCAAGCCAGCGGTGCAATTCACCTTCCTGGGTACCACACCTAGATGGGATCAGAGTGGGAAAGCCAGTGAGCTCACATAGATACAACAGCCACAGCCACTACTGTGGGACCAGGAGGCCTTTCGTCTAATTGGGCACTCAAACATGCCTCCTGAGACCAAACTGTCCTTAGAGCATTTCACAGTGACTGGATAAGACTGGACCTTATGGGGCCACCTCTGCCTAATGCAGGCAGTATTTCCCAGCATTAGAACTATTGACATTTGGGGCCAGGTCATTCTTTGTTATGGGGCTGCCCTGTGCCTCTTAGGATGTTTGGCAGCATCCCTGACCCCCACACACTAGATACCTAGTGCACACTTGGAGCATCACTGGTCCACTGTAATGACCAAAAATGTCTCCAGCCTTTGCCAGATGTCCCCAGTTGAGACCCACTGGTCTAATGACTTCATTTTGCAGATAAGCAAAATGAGACGTAAAGAGAGGAGGAGCCTTGCTCTAGACCACACAGCTAGCTGGGTGCGGGCAGGACTGAGGTCCAGGGCTCAGGTACAAGCACATGAAGACTCTTTGCCCTCACGCACTCCTCCCCCACCTTTCCTGATATTGCCACCTAATCAGCCTGGCAGAAATGAGAGAGGAAGGAATCTCTGTGTATGGACCAAAGTGCAGCCTCCTGGTGGGAACTTACTGTGGGGTAGCCACTTTGGAAATCTGTCCGGCAGTTCCTCAAAAGGTGGGATGCAGAGCTACCATATGATACGGTAACTCCACGGAAACAAACACACGTGTTCTCACTGAAGCTTGTGCGTTGAATGTTCATGGCAGTGTTGATGTCAGTGAAAAATGGAAAGAGTCCAAATGTCCACCAGCTGATGAGTGGGTGAACAAAACATGATCTGTCCATGCCATAGCCTATTATTAGGCCATAAAAAGGAATTCAATGCTGATACAGGTTTCAACGTGGATGAATCTGGCAAAGATGCCCCCCTGAAGAAGAAGCCAGTTCCAGAGGACTGGGTAAGGAAAGGGTTAGGGTGTAGGCAGGGAGAGAGAGGAGACCCCTAACTCCTCTGACTGGGCTCACTGGAGCAGCCTCACAGAAGGGAGAAGCCTCACAGAAACCCCAAGTGTGGAGAAATACTGAGGTGGACAAAACCAGAGATAAAAGGAATGAGTCAGACCACCTGGTCCCGGATATCAGGGAGTACATTTATGGGAAGCTACATTGTAATCGCAGAAAATGACGAGACCTCAGAGAAGTGAGCCATTAAGGATGTCATCAATAGTCTTTGCTCAACCCAAGATGGCACCCGAATCTCAACGCCACCAGCTTCCTGGTCAGGTCCCGTCGGAAGACCGCCAGGAAAAGCCCCGAGCGGCAACCCCTTCGGGAGCCCTCTCACTCTAGAGAGCTTTTCCCCTTTCCTTTCCGTTCTCACCTTGCCTAATAAACTTTGACTTCACTTAACCCTTTTGTGTCCATGAGATTCATTCTTGCACTCCGGGAGACAAGAACGCCACAACTCTTCACCGGGCCACACGGTGTCGGATTCCATTTATATAAAATGTCTGGAATAGGCAAATCCATAGAGGAAGAAAGTAAGAGGCTGGGGGGAAGTGAGAGGGGGAATGACTGCTAGTGGCTACAGGGGCTTTTGGGGGGCTGGTGGGGAAGACAATGTTCTAACATGAACTGTGGTGACAGTTGCACAATTTTGTGGTCAAACTAAAAACCAGTGAATTATACACTTGAAGTGGGTGAATTGTACACTACATGAATTCTATCTCAATTAAGCTGTTATTTTATTTTAAAAATACAGCATCCAAGAGGCTACACTGAATGCTCCAGCCATATCACTTCCTCCTCTGCCCATATCCCTACAGGCCTCCCTCATTAGGTCATAACCATGCCCTGCTGACCTTTCCTCTCCTCTGGAGGCTTGACTGTCTCCCTACCGGATGAGGATCTTTTCTACATCTCCCTGGATAGGACTGTAGCTCCTGTTTGAAATCCTGAGCTTTGAGGGCAGACCTGTGTTCAAGTCCCGCCCCAGGACCTTCCAGCGGGGAGCCCCAGGCAAACCACTTCCTAGTGCCTCAGCTCGGTCATCTGTAAAAGAGGTGAGTGCAAATGGGCACCCACTCCAGGTATCACTATTAGTCATTTGCTGTTGCTCAAATGAGCCTGTGGGCTACTCCCAGGCCCCTTTGGGGCCCAGGGGAGAGGTCTAGCCCACCATCACACCTACAACAATTCTCAGAGCCCACCATGCTGATCAGAATGCCAGGAACTCCACTCTTCCCCCAATACAGGCGTCTGTCAGCTTCCTGGGCCACTGCTGAGAAACGGGAGGAGCCCCTCAAGGCCTGGGTTCCATGGCACTAGCCCCACGGTTCTCACCCACAGAGGTCTGCACAAGGCCCACTGCTAACCTGCTCTGTGAAGACAGAATTCCTCAGGTAGACACCGGATGAGGTCCCACTCTGCCCCTGTGGCTAGTAACTGAAAAGGAAGTTGCCAAGATTTCAGAAATCTGAGCAGCTTCTATTAGTTTTGGCCTCTGCCCAATCTACCCTGAGCGTCCTTCCCGGGTCCCCTCTTCCACTCACTTGAGTCCTCACCCCCACCCCCACCCCCTGGGACACGGATCTCAGGACTCCTGCTGGGGAGGGCACATCTGCTGCTGCTTGGGTCTGCACCCTCCTTCCCCCTGCCCGGGTCTGTGTTTAATACCCCAGTACTTGGGTTCCTTTTAAGGAACTATTCCTTGAAGTTGGGCTCAGGTTGAGCTGGAAACTTTCCACCCCCATTTGAGGGGGAACATATTCTGGTCTAGTCAATCAGAGCCCTACACTCACTGGGCACAGTGATTGGTTCATGGATGAACACATGACCCAAGTTGAGCCAATAAGATCCCACCCTGGGACTTGGTGTTGGCACTGTCAGGGAAAGCCAGCATTTCCCCCCAACCCTCAGCCCAAGCTGGCTGAGCTAGGAAGGTGTGTAGACTTGGGGTAGTAGGATAGCCATCCCGGCCACGATGTGGCAAAGTGGTACTCAGGAAGAAGCCAAGATGGAGAAAAGCAATGCAGGGAGAGACCGAGCCCCAGTAACATCCCTTGAGGTCTAGATTCTGAGGCACTTAAAGCCAGCTGCACCATTAAATATCTCTGTTGCAAGAAGGAATACAATCCTTTTTATTTTTCTTTCCTTTTTTTTAAAAAAAATATTTTATTTGGGTATTCGAGAGAGCGAGAACACACAAGAGTGGGGGGAAGGGCAGAAGGAGAGGGAGAAACAGACTCCCCGCAGGGAGCCCGATGTGGGACTCGAACCCAGGACCCCAGGTTCACGACCCGAGCCCTAGGGAGACACCCAACCAACTGAGCCACCCAGGCACCTTTCCTTTCCTTTTTGAGAAACTCAGACACAGCTGGAGTCAGGCTTCTGCTGGTCATCACCTGAACATTCCAGGCTCTCTGTGATTGCAGCCCGTCCCCCATCTTCACTCCTCACCGGGCTTGGAGGATGGTTAGTTGTGGCAAGGCTGTAGGAATGAAGAGGTAAACCCTTCAACTTACTACCCCACAATAGAAGGGGCTGATTTGCCTCCCTGGAGTCCTTATGAGGCAGCTCCCATTCCCTGCTCCTCACTGCCTCCTCCCTCCATGCAGGTGAGGCTAGATAGACTCAGTCCTGAGGAACACCATGGGCATTTTCAGGGAAAGGTCACTCCCAGGAGGTTAACTTCAGGCCTTGCTGGAGTTTCTGGGGACTGTTAGTGAAGAAAAAAACTCGCATAGCACAGTCTTGGTTTTCAAAACTTCCCAAGCCTTTCTCTGAGTTGGATAGAGACATTGAGGAAATAGAGTGTGTTATTTGCACAGAAATTCTTCTTCTATCTAGAATAGTTGGTGAGAGCAGAGGTTTGAGCGAGGCTGCCAGGGTTTAAATTGTAGCTCTGTCACTTAGTGGCTGTGTGACTTTAGGCAAATTACTTTGCCTCTCTGTGCTTTGCCTTCTTCTGTGGGATGGAATAATACTAAGGCCTCCCTCATAGGGTTGCTGTGAGTGTTGCATGAGCTCATGTAGGTAAGGGACTTAGAACAGAGCCTGGCATATACTAAGTGCTCAGTATTAGCTATTATTTGTACCCAACTAAGAGCTTTACTGTATCAATCAAATCTCACCAGAAACAAATGGCACATCTGACTAGGATAATTTGAGGAGGGGTTAATGAATTTGTAGGTGAGGAAGTACAAGGGAGGGTGCCGCCCCTCCCTAGCCCGAAGATGGGGAGAAGGGGTGGTTACTAGACCCAGGAGCAGAGAGTCGTGTCCTGAGAAAGACTGCCAGGGGAGAAGAGCAGGGACCCTCAGTCCAGGGTTGTAGCCAGCTCACAGCGCCCCTGAGGGAGACAGCCAGGAAAATAAATGCTCTGACTCCTCTTCCCCTCTCCAATCTCCTCCAGTTTGGGGGCAGGGGGCTCAGTCGCCAAAGCCTGAGGGCTTGGGAGCCCATTGGCCACCCCCTGTGGGTGTGGGGTCCCTATGGATCAGCCTCCTGGAGTGTGGAGAAGGGCTGGGAACAGGGGCAGGGGCAGGAGAGCAAAGTCAGGGAATCAGACAAACTGGGTCAAATCCTGCTCGACCTCTGGCTGGGAACTCTGGTAAATCAGCCGAGGCACCAGACACGTGAGGGAAGCCATTTTGGATTCTCCAGACCAGCTCATCTGCCGGTCCAATACCCAGCAGTGACCTCGGTCAATGTCCCGTGGGATGGGACGATCACTAGGCAGGCCCTGCCTGAACTCTGGACTGGGAAAATGGTGACATAGAACGAAATAGTTGCTGTCTGGGATATTTTGTTTCACAAAAATAGATACAGAAAACAGCGCTTTCTCTGTCCTTTTCCATCCTCTGAGTCCCAACAAAGCCCCTCATCTCATTCCCTAGTACTTTGGAGAAATCTTTTTAAAAGAGGGAGAGAAAACACTTTATTCTTGCAAAATCAATCTCTATCCTCAGGGGTCAGCCAGGAAAAAACTGTCTGCACCGGCTGGCGGGGCGGGGGTGCTGGGGTGACCTGGGAGCCTGGCTCTGGGGAGAGCCAAGCCTCTTCTCAGTTCTCGCTATGGCTGTTCAGGAGGAACGAGGGCCCGGGCACACAATACCTTACAGTTACAAAAATAAATACTGGAAATTTGGAATTCTCTGGGACAGTTTCAGACTTCTAGACAGTTTTTGGTGGCAGTTGGAATCACGCTTTCTAGGTCTATCCTGCAGAAAAGGGGAAGAGCCTTTATCCTAAGCCTAGAATAGAAGCCCATGTAGTGTGATTGGCCATCTTAGGTCATATGCCTTCCCCAGTCACCTAGAGAATGTCATGTGCTGATTGGTTTAATTGGGATTAATACTTGGTCCTGGGCTTACAGGTGACCTTCCCCCACACCGTGGTGTGAAGGGATTGAAACCTGATCAAAGTTAAGGTTTTATTGGGAAGGAAGGAGAGAATAGATGTAGGGTAGATAACCAACAGGGTCCACAACATCTGCATAGAAATGACCAGAAAAACAAGACCATGTGTGAAGAAACACTTGGGGTTGATTAATATATTATTTTGATTGTGGTGGATATTTCATGGATATTTACATATATAAAAACATCAGATTATATACTTTAAATAGGCACCATTATTGTATGTCACTTAGACTCCAAAAAAGCTGCTTTAAAAAGCATGCCATGGCAGCGCCTGGGTGGCTCAGTTGGTTAAGCAACTGCCTTCGGCTCAGGTCATGATCCCGGAGACCCGGGATGGAGCCCCACATCGGGTTCCCTGCTCGGCGGGAAGCCTGCTTCTCCCTCTCTCACTCCCCCTGCTTGTGTTCCCTCTCTCGCTGTGTTTCTCGCTGTCAAATAAATAAAGTCTTTAAAAAAAAAAAGCATGCCATATTTCTAGTCATTATGTTGTGAAAAGCACAAAAAATTAAGCACATATTCCTCCAGTTTTTAAAAGCTATTGTTTGATTCTACAGAGAAGTTATTCATGTCGTTGATAAATGAGTAAAGTTCTGACCTATGTATTTATTGTTTCACTTTGGTTGTACCTATTAGTGTAAACAAAATGGGATCATTTACCGCATTCCTATTGTTGATCAGTTGCAACCATAGGTTGGTCAGAGATACAAGAGCTTGGGAGAAATTGGTCAAAACATTCCATGAGGATCAATTGGCTATGTGGAGTTTAAGGTAGAGCATTGTGTATTTTATTATGTAAGAGAACAAGGCCATGGATTATAGGTATTGTTCAATTTGCTCTAACAATATGGTTCCTAAAGTTCTGCAGGAGGGAATCATTTCTCAAGATCATCTTCTTTGCTCCTCCCTACCACCCAGTGATGGAAGACCAGGGAGGCCTCAAGGAGGAGGTGGCCCTTGGTGGGTCTGGAAGGACTCAGCCTTCACACGGCCACAGGCAGGGGGTGGGCAGCTGGCTCCAGAGAGACCCACTTGCCTTGTTATCATGGCCCTCTTGGCAGCACCTGGAGTGCGAGAATGGAAAACTTTTAAAACAATAATTTCTGGGGAAAAAAAATCCACATTTTTGACAAGAGGCCAGATGATAGATCATTAGCAGCTCATCAGATCTGAGTTGGCTCATCTACCAGGAGGCAAGCCAGGAGGCTGAGGCTGTTCTCTGGGAAGCAGAGCTCCTACTGTGCACCAGGTACGGTGACCCTGTGCGCCACATGGGGCGAGAGCTCCCTGGGTGAGGACACGTACAGCATGATTTCTCCCCCCTCCCCTAGGAGTTCTTCATGTTCTGGTAGGCCATCTTTAACCATGTCTGATTCATCCATGTGGGCCCAGAATAGGGATTCAGGATAGTGGAATAAATGAGATAAAACCTGTGTACAGAGTATATTATTCTTTGATGTATGAAAAATTATCCCAAATTTAACAACCATAATAAGCACTTTTTTTTTATTATTTGTTTGTTTTTAATAATCTTACATTTTTCATGACTCAGGAACCCTGGAGCAGCTTAACTGGTTGAGTCTGACTCGGGATCTCTCATAAGGTTGCAGTTGAGATGAAGGTAGGCAGCCATTTTGTACTATGAGGCTATATACTAAGGAAGACAGAGCAAAAACAGAGGAGGCTGGGTTTACCGCCGCCGTGGAGCGCTACACCAGCCTGGACTGAGCACCTTTGTCTTCTTCTACGTGAGAGAGAAGACAACCCTATCCTGTTCAAGCCCACTGATCTTCAGCATTCTTCTGGAGTAGGATTTCAACAGGTAGAAATAAAGGAAGGTGTCTCAGGGGAGGTGACTGTGTGAGTAAAGGCCTGGAGGGGGAACCCTATTTACCTCTCAAGATAATGATGAGGGAAAAATGAGTTACTGTCTAAGCAAGCTTGCGTGCCCATCTTTGAGGGGTGCTGGAATTGTGGATAATTACTAATCCTCCTCGTTTGTCTCTTGCCTCGTGGACAAGGACTGTATCTTACACATCTTTGTATGCTGTGCTAGGCCAAAAAAGATGTTTCTTAAATACTTAGTGGTAAGGCTGTGATTTATTTCTCTCACTTCTCCCTTTAGGGACTACTCACTTCCTACGAAACTCAAGTGTGGTGTCCTCAAGCCTTCTTCCTTGTGAGAAAAACTAGGGTGGTTCATTTAAAATCACGGGGTGGCAACAGGCTGGTCAATTTGAAAGGCAATCTGACCCAACCCTGGTCTTCCAGTCCCAGCCTGGACCTCCGCTGCCATCCCAGGTGAGAGTCCACGACCTGTGGGCGCTTAACAGGAGTTTCCTGGGACTTCAAGTAAGAACATTCCCAAACATGGACTCACTTCCTTGAAGAGTTGCTGTGAAGGTGCCTGGAGGCCGGGGTGGGGGGTGTGGTGGTGGGGGACATGTGACACTCTGGCTGCTTCCAACCAGACAGCCTGATTCCTGGGACCGCTCCACACTTGCCTGCTGTGGGACCTCGGACAAGTTTCTTAGCCTCTCTGTGCCCAACATTCCTCTTCTGAAAGATGGGTGGAGGCAGACTTACCTCTGCTTGTGGAGATGATATGGAAGGTGGTCAACAGTGTCTGCTCAGTAGGTTTGTGACAAATGTCAGTTTCTCTCCATTGGTGTATTTAAAATTTTTTTTTTCCTTTATTAGCTTTACATAAAAGCAGCACAGATGCCCAGCTCCTTGGGCTCTGCAGTGCCTTCCACCTTGAGCCCTGTTCCTGCCAATGGTGCCAAGAGGTGTGTTTGGGGAACTTTGGGTTCAGTTCAGCGGCCAATAGTTCTTGCTGCCTTAGCCAAGGTGATGTTGGGGACCAGCAGGAAATGAGTAGCATGTAGGCCCCAGGGGCCTCTTCCACGGAAGTCTCAGAGGCTGACCCCGTAGGCTGTGGTCCTCATGGGGCTCTTGGCCCAGGGCAGAGCAGGCTACATGGTTTCTGCAAAATGAAAACATGTGATCCCTTGCTCAAAAAATATTGCCGATTTCAAGGCAGCAAGAGCAGGACATGAAAGCAAGCACGAGACCTTTGTACGTGTGGGGCCCTCCAAGCATGGGCTCAGTGACTGCACAGGTGATGGAGGGTGACCAGTATCAGAGCTTGCCACAGTCCGAGGGGTTTTGCAGGAATCGGGGCTTTCAGTGCTTCCTTGGATGGTCCCAGCTTGGTCCCAGCACTCTGGCTGGCTCAGCCCCTCAGGGAGCCTCAGTGGCTCTCGGACTCCTTGGCCTCTGTCGGGTCCAGCTCGCCAGCCTCGGTGTCCCAATCAGCCCCACGTGTAGGGCTGCCTGTGGGTCAGCAGCCCCATGGGAGGCTCTGTGGGTCCCAGGCATGGGCAGCAGCCTCTCTGCATGCCTGGCCGTGCTGCTTGCTCTCGACCCTGTGGGCTGGACCCTTGGACAACAGTGCACAGGGCTTCCTCCTCCCAGGGGCCCCAAGGGTGCAGTATGTGGCAAGATCTTTTTTTTTTTTTTTGGCAAGCTTTAAAGAAAAAATTCTTCATGACACTTGCTAAAGAACAAGGCAGACTTTATCCAAGGAGGGTCATTGCCATGGGTCCAGGGATCATTGCAGTGGGAGAGAGAGAGATCGGGCTTAAATCTGAAAACAGCAAGGAAACATGAAGATTTACATCCAACGAGCAGGGTGGGCTCAGTGGGTGGAAAATTACTGACAGGACACATCAGGGGGACGGGGGTTCTGGATAGACTGACCTACCAGGGCTCTTGCTGAAGGCAGGACAGGGGAGTCACATCACTTGGGGTTGGTGGGGGGACAAGGAGCCCCCTCACGTTAGTGGGTGACCAGTGTGGAGGATGTGGGGCTCTGGCTAGACTGACTTGGCAGGATTCTTCCTAAAGTTGGACCAGGTAGAGATAAACATGGAGCCCCAAAGTTCAGGGCCTCACAGAGAGGAGATTTCAGAGAAGCCTGACCAAAGGTTGGCCAGAGAGAGGCTATCACAAAAGTCCTTGGCCCTCTCGGTTCCCCATAGCTTTTGTCTCAGGTGCTCTCCCTCCTTTGGACAGAGATCCCCAAGAAGGCGGCTTGATGTGCTCCTGCCCACCTCCCTCTCCCCGTCCTCCTCTTCCTGCCGCTCCTGGTTCCAGGGCTGAGTCTCCCACTGTGGGAGAAATCATCATTCCTGACCTGCAGGCTTGGTTCCTAATGTTCTGACTGAAGTCCCCCAAATCCTCAGCACTCGCAAGCCCGTGTTCCACCTTCAAGAGGTCAAGCGTGTGGCCTCCCGGAGAGAGAGCTGTGGGGGAGCAGCTCCGGATGGAGGGTTCCCCCAGCAGAGCAAGGTATCTGTCCCACCTGCACTCGCAGCTGCCTTTCCTAGTTTGGGGCTCGATTGGAGGTGCTTCGCGTGGGGTGGGACCCACCATCCCACACAATGGGCTCGGTAGTCCTGTGTGATAGGCTTAACCGCCCCAGCGTGGCCCGGGAAGGGGCTGTTGTCTGAGAGGTTAAGTCACTTAGCCAACGTCCTGGACTCCCACCTGCTCCTCCCCAGGCTTCCTGCCTTTCTCTCCTGACGTTCTGTTTTCTCTTGATCATTGGTTCCCCGGGGCCTGTGGGTGACACGAGCCGACAGATCACTCCGTGAACATCAAGCACGTGCGCTCAGCCACCTCCAAGCCTGCCACCTGTGCCAGTGCCCTCGCGTCTTCTCTGGGTTTCGGACTCCTGGCCGATGGCTCCTGTTTACCTCGCCGTCATGCCCCCCGGGCCAGCGCTTCTCAGCTGCAGAGAGAGGGTTCAGGGATAGGAAAGCAAGGCAGCCTCTGTCCTGTCAGGCAGCCCTCAGTGGTGCCCCCGTGCCTGACCCCCAGCGGCCCTGGTAGACCCAGTCTCCTTTATGTCACTCAGGCTTGGCACAGGTTTCCTATGGCTGCTGAAACAAGTGACCGCACTTGTTTAGTGGCTTTGAACACCTCAGGTGTGTTAGCCTGCAGTCCTGGAGGTCAGAAATCCAAAATGGGCCCAAAGGGGAAAATGTGTCCTGTCTTTTCCAGCTTCTGGAGGCTGCTGGAATTCCCTGGCTGGTGGCCTCACACCACTCTGAACTCTGCTTCTGTCCTGACATCCCTGCTTCCACCGACTCTCCTACTTCCCTCTGATGAAGACCCTTGTGAATACATCGGGGTCACATGGACAGTCCAGGAGAGGCTCTCGTCTCAGGACCCTCTAACTTCATCACTCTGCAAAGTCCCCTGTGCCACGTAAGGGGCCAGATGCACGGCTTCCTGGCACAGGGACGTGGACTTCTTTGGGGCCATTGATCTGCTTCCCATAGGCTCTGAGCATTTTCCAGCCTGAGTTACTTGGGCGTATTTGAATACCTCCAAGTCATATTTTTTCCTTTTTCATCGCCTCTTGTCAAATCAGAACTATCTGGAGTGATTTAAATGTGTTCCCTTCCTTGTGCAGGCTCCTGCCGTGTGTGTCTGCCATTCGCCATCGCCACTCCTGACTCCCCTCGTCCACTGAGCTGCGGCGTGAGTTCTGTCTTCCCTGCCCGCCAGTATGATTGGGGGCCCTTCCCTGGCCTCCCACCTCCTCAGCTCGCTCCCTCCCAGAACTTGGGGGCTCCCTGCATTGGTTGGGGATGGGCCTTCCATCTCTGCCACAAGCATTTGGCCTGATGCTTGGCACAGAGCAGGCCTTCAACGTGTACCTGTTGAATAAATCAATGAGAGATAAAATGTGCTCCTTTTCACTTCAAGGACCCATCTGAGAGATGTAGTTTAGAGAGCCCCAACTTGGTGTCCTTCCATGGTTGGTGGAGTCCTTGGTGTGTTTCCTCCATCTGAGGACAAGGGCTGGGGGAACTCTTTCAAGCAGAGGAAATAGCATGAGGACAGGCAGACAAAGAGGGTGATGACAATGGTTGTAGGGGGTCTGAAGAGGCCCATTGAGGCCAACTGGGAGTCACTGAATGTTTCCAAGTGGGAGGGGGATAAATCTGATTCCTGCTTTCAAAGATCCCTCTGGCTGCTGCGGGGAGCTGGGTTGGGGAGAGAGGGAGAGCGGAGGCTCGGGGACCAAGTGGAACATGTGGCCAGGAGCCCATGATGGCTGGGGCAGGGGAGGGAGAGGTTGCAAAAAACACTGACTGCAAGGGAGGCAATGAGATGCCTGATCACTGTGTCCAGCGCAGGGGGTATCAGGAGGAGCAGACCTTTGGCCAATGACCTGTGAGATAGTATTCTCAGATGGGGTGGCAGGAGGACCTTGGCTTTTTTCTCCTAACGTTTTATTACAAAACATTCCAAATATACAGACAAGACCAAAAAAGTGTTCAGTGAACACGCCTATACTGACCCATCGACCTCCTACCATTAGTCCTTGATCAAACTTGCTTTAACACACATCAGCCACCATGTATCCATCTTCTGTTTCCAGTGCATTTTGAAGGAAGGTGCAGCCATCAGGATCCTTCATCCCCAAACTCGTTAGCCTGCGTATCACTTCCTGGAGTTCAATATTTGCTTAAGGTTCTCTTTTCCCTGCTTTTGATAATCTCAGCATTTCTTCCTTTATTCGTTATTCTCCTTTATCCCATCCACATGTTGATGGATATTTGAGCTGTTTCAAGTTCTTGTCTATTTTGAATTAAGCTGCTGTGAACACTTGCCCACCTACAAACATTGGATTATTTTTTTATCACCCTGACTTTGAGGCCCCAGGGAGGCAGGAGAGTCCAACAGGTTAGAAGTGCAGGGGAGGGGCTCTGGAGGGACTGAGCCTCTTGGGGCTGGCGCTTTGGGGGACAGTTGGAAAGGTGCTTATCCTCGCTGCGTCTGGAAGGCTGAGCTGGATCAACGGTGCCCAACCTGGGCTGACCATTAGAATCGCTTTCCGAACCCTGCCAGGTCGATCGCTGCTGAGGTGGGGCCCAGGGCAGCTGAGTATTTTAAAGTTCCTAAGATGACTCCAATGGCCAGCCAGGATTGAGAACCACCAGATAAACCCAAGAAAGGCTCCAGAATGGAATGCAGGCCAACATCTTCATTTAAGGAACAGGTGGAGAAGGCAGGAGACGAGGTGCAGAAATAAGGACGTGGAGGACCAAAGGAGTGAATTTGTTTATTAGGAAGACAAAATTTGCAATATTCAAACCTGCAGAATGATTGAGGACAATGACAGCCCAGGGGTATTGTGGTCTGATGACACATTCAGGGCAGAGGGTGGGATGTGAGACCTCAGAGGTAGTGAAGGGAAGCAGAGTCTCAGAAGAGAGTGCCTTTCAGCAGGACAGAGATCAGGATCTACTCCCCCCCCCCCCCC
>PITA01010854.1:0-69779 GCA_004023965.1 Spilogale gracilis | reverse complement strand
AATGGATAAAGAAGATGTGGTACATATATACAATGGAATACTATGCCTCCATCAGAAAGGATGAATATCCAACTTTTGTAGCAACATGGACTGGACTGGAAGAGATTATGCTGAGTGAAATAAGCCAAGAAGAGAAAGTCAAGTATCTCATGGTTTCACTTACTTGCGGTGCATGAGGGGTAACCTGGAGGACAGTGGGAGAAGGAAAGTAAATGGGAACTAGGGTAATCCAGGGAGAGAAACGAAACAACAGAGACTTTGGACACAGAAACAAACTGAGGGACTTGGAGGGAGGGGGATGGAGGGATGGGAGAGCCTGGTGGTGGGTACTGGGAACACCTAAAGCGTAGAGTACTGGGTGTGGGGAATGGGGAATGTGTCTTGGAACACTGGAAAAAAAAATTTAAGTAACAATAAAAAAAATAATGTTATAGTAAACATGATTAAATATATATCTGTTTGGAACTTTGAAATATTTCCTTAGATTAGATTTCTAAAAGTAGAATTGCTATGTTAAGGAATGTGAACCCTGCTAGGAATCTTTACAGCAGAAAAGTAGAAACAGTCCTCCAGTGCTGTCTAATAATTCCCATTTTAACTGTACCTTCACCCCAACAAGTATTATCATTGAAAAAATATGTTTGATAACTTGATAGATGAAAAAAACCTCATCCTATCAATATGGATTTCTTTCTTTTCTTTTTTAGTGATA
Source organism: Spilogale gracilis (assembly GCA_004023965.1). Taxonomy (NCBI): domain Eukaryota; kingdom Metazoa; phylum Chordata; class Mammalia; order Carnivora; family Mephitidae; genus Spilogale; species Spilogale gracilis. The sequence goes on along the minus strand of PITA01010854.1, from coordinate 69,067 downwards.
TTCATTCATGCATTCATTCATTAAAATTTCCACAAAACATTATTCTGGCAGGGCTGGCTTCATGGGAGTGTGACCCATGCAATTGCATGAGGCTCCGATGCTCAGAAGTCTCTTCCACTGGGTTTAATGCTCTGTTGCCATCTTGAAATTCTTAAAAAAATTTTTTTTGCACTTACAATGGAATATGTGTGCGAGCAGAGGAAATAAGTGCAATATGCAAGTCCACTGCATATAATGTTTGTGATGTTCCATGAGCAGAGAGTTCTGGGGGACACAGGACACTTGGGAGTTCAGTGAGACTCAACACAGATTCAAAGTAGGCATGATACATCAAAAGTTGAATAAGTAGGGAAGGTGCTGACAGCTCCAAGTGGCCATGCTTTCTGTTTGTACCAGAGCTGCTTTTTGTTTGTTTGTTTTTTAAAGATGTTATTTATTTTATAGAGAGAGATAAAGAGAGCACAGAGGGAGAGTGAAAGGGAAAAGCAGACTACCTGCTGAGTAGGGAGCCTGACTTGGGCCTCAATCCCAGGACCCCAAGGTGATGACCTGACTCCAGGCAGATGCTCAACTCACTAAGCCACCTAGGCACCCTCTAGAGCTTACTTCTAATGCAGAAAGAAGGTAATACTTTTCTAAGAGAAATGAACAACCAAGGAACCCTATCAGATCCTGTTTTTATTGTTACTTTCTTATGCTAGCCAACCATTATCGTCATAATATAATGACATAGAAGGAAAGAAAATGATGGCAACCCATAATTCCTTTTTTTTTCTTTTAAATATTTATTTATTTATTCTAGAGAAAGAGATAGAGCACATCAGAAGGGGAGAGAATGAAAGAGAGGGAGAAAGAAAATCCCAAGCAGACTCCACACTGAGTGTGGACCTGAACAGGAAGCCACATCTCACAACACATAAGATCATGACTTCATGACTTGAGCTGAAATCAGCAGTTGGATGCCTAACCAACAGAGCCATCCAGATGCCCCACTTCCTTTTTTTTTTCCCCTTTAGTAATTTCTTACTCATGATAAGGAAGAGAATATTGTGACCCAAAGCAAGAGGGTAAATAGCCCTGGAGTAAAACTGTGAATGCATGTATTGTTCCTCTAATGTGCATAAGAACTATTTTTGATCCTCCTACCTGATGGGAATGGAAAAGACATATCTGCCAGTTCAATTTGGACATACCAGAGGCTATGTTAAAAATCTATTCATAATGATATCACATCTGGTACATTAACTGCAGTTGAGGCTTCTGCTTAGTTTAAGGTGGCATTAGTTAATTGTCATAGGCTATGATCCAGACTGCTGTTTGCCAAGGACAAACTGATGAATTAAATAGGAATATGATGGTACTGTTACTTCTGCATTGCTTACTCCATCGAGGGTGATACTAATGTCTACTTTTCTACCTAGGATGCAGTGTATTTTTTGTTTCATTATCTTTGCTGAGTTTGGGGAGTGGCAATTTCAGGGGTCCCCACTTTACCTTCATTAGTATAGTAGTTTTATTCATGGACAAAAGATCTCTATTAGGGTAGTGTCAGTGTCTGAGTATGGCTAGTCCAACTATACATTTGGGAACTTAGAAAATAGTACTGGGTATGTCTGTGGACTCAGTGGACTCATTGTAGTCTGAGTCCCACATCAGTCTGCCAGTCCAGGAATCCATTTATTTCCCAACTTCCACAGACCCCTACTGTAATAGGGGGGTTTTAATGGTATTTTGTAGATATTACTTTTTGGTTTTAATATTTGGGAAATATTCTCTCCTCTTCAATTTTCTGGAAAAATTTGTGTAAATTGGTATCATTTTTTTCCTTAAATGTTTGATAGAATTCACCAGGGACACCACTGGTGAATGAAGGGATTTAAAAAAAATAAAATTAAATGTCTTGCTAAAACTCATACAGGAATTCAGCAAGTGGCAGGATATAAAATCAGTGCACAGAAATCAGTTGCATTTCTATACACTAACAGTGAGACAGAAGAAAGAGAAATTAAGGAGTCAATCCCATTTACAACTGCACCAAAAACCATAAGATACCTAGGAATAAACCTAACCAAAGAGGTGAAAGATCTGTACTCTGAAAACTATAGAATACTTACGAAAGAAAGTGAGGAAGACACAAAGAAATGGAAAAACATACCATGCTCATGGGTTGGAAGAACAAATATTGTTAAAATGTCTAGGCTACCCAGAGCAATCTATACATTCAATGCAGTCCCTATCAAAATACCATAAACAGGGGCACCTGGGTAGTTCACTTGTTAAGCATCTGCCTAAGACAGGTCATAATCCCAGAGTCCTGGGATAGAGCCCCACATCAGTCTGCCTGCTCAGCAAGAAGCCTGTTTCTCCCTCTCCCACTCCCCCTGCTTGTGTTCCCTCTCTCTCTGTGTCTCTCTCTGTCAAATAATAAATAAAATCTTAAAAAAAAAATCAACATTTTTCACAGAGATGGAACAAACAATCCTAAAATTTGTATGAACCCAGAAAAGACCCTGAATAGCTAAAGAAATTCTGAAAAAGAAAACTAAAGCTGATGGTCTCACAGTTCTGGACTTCAAGCTGTATTACAAAGCTGAAATTATCAAGACAGTATTGTACTGGCACAAACACAGACACATAAATCAATGGAACAGAATAGAGAACCCAGAAATGGACCCTCAACTCTAAGGTCCAATAATCTTCAGTAAAGCAAAAAAGAAAATCCAATGGAAAAAGACGGTCTTTTTAACAAATGATGTTGGGAAAATCAGACAGCCACATGCAGAAGAACAAAACTGGCGCATTTTCTTACAGCATACACAAAAATTAACTCAGAATGGATAAAAGACCTAAATACAAGATAGGAATCCTTCCAAATTCAAGAGGAGAACACAGGCAGCAACCTCTTTGACCTCAGCCACCACAACTTCTTGTTAGATGTATCTCCAAAGGTAAGGGAAGCAAAGGCAAAAATGAACTATTGGGACTCCACCAAGATAAAACATTTTTTCACAGAAAAGGAAATAGTCAACAAAACCAAAAGAGAACCAATTGAATGGGAGAAGATATTTACAAATGTCTTATCAGATAAAGTGCTTGTATCCAAAATCTATAAAGAACTTATCAAACTCAACACCCAAAAAACAAAGAATCTAATCAAGAAATGGTCAGAAGACATGAACAGACATTTCTCCAAAGAAGACATCCAGTTAGTCAACAGACACATGAAAAAAGATGCTCAACATCACTTGGCATCCCCAAAATATAAATCAAAACTAAAGTGATATACCACATCATGCCAGTCAGAATGGCTAAAATTAACAAGTCAGGAAACAACAAAGTGTTGGCAAGGATGTGGAGAAAGGGAAACCCTCTTACACTGCTGGTGGGAAAGCAACCTGGTGCAGCCACTCTGGAAAACAGTATGGAGGTTCTTTAAGAGGTTAAAATTGAGCTATCCTCACAGTTTCATTACTTGGTATTTAGCCAAAAGATACAAATGCAGTGATCCAAAGGGGTACCTGCTCCTCAGTGTTTATAGCAGCAATGTCCAAATAGCCAAACTATGGAAAGAGCCTATATGTCAATTGACAGATGAATGGATAAAGAAGATGTAGTGTATACACACACACACACACACACACACACATACACACACACACACATATGTATATATTACTCAACCATCAAAAAGTGAGGTCATGCCATTTGCAATGATGTGGATGGAACTGGAGGGTATTATGCTGAGCAAATAAGTCCATCAGAGGAAGACAATTATATGATTTTACTCATATGTGAATTTAAGAAACAAAACAAAGGATCATAGGGGAAGGGAGGGAAAAATAAAACAAGAAAAAATCAGAGAGGGAGACAAACCATAAGAGACTCTTAACTATAGGAAACAAACTGAAAGTTGCTAGAGGGGAGGGTGGGGGGGTTGGGGATGGGCACTAAGGGAGGCATGAGATGTAATGAATACTGGGTGTTATATGCAACTCATGTATCACTGAACTCTACATCTGAAACTAATAATACACTATATGTTAATTGAATTTAAATAAAATAAAAAAATAAAAATCTAATTTATTTAATTCATATGGGGTTATTCAAGTAAATTGAAAGAGCTAGACGGCTCTTTGATGGGAAGTCTGGAGGAATCACTACTTTGTTTCTTGGTTAGTATTGCAGGGCCTTCCTCAAGGGTAACAGGCTCTTTTTCAGAAGTGGGATTCAGGAATCAGAGAGCTGACTTAGGTCTGGAGGTGGGGCAAGGGATTATGATTTTCATGGAGGCCAGATCTCCGCCTTTTGCTCATTCCTTCTTGATATTTATTTATTTATTTACTTACTTATTTATTTATTTATTTATTTTTATTTGACAGAGGGAAACACAGCTAGAGAGGGAGCACAAGCAAGGAGAATGAGAGAAGAAGCAGGCTTCTTGACGAGTGGGGAGCCTAATGCTGGGCTTGATGCTGGGACTCCAGGATCATGATGTGAGCAGAAGGCAGATGCTTAATGACAGTGCCACCCAAGTGCTCCTCTTTATTGATTTTTTTTTATTATGTATGCAGTATTTTTGTTGGCTATCCAACTTCTTGCCTCTAGGAATATGTAAGAAGCGTATGAACCACCTCTATAAATCCCTTTGAGTCAGGATGTCCTGGCTGTCATTCCAATTTGTTCTCCATTTTGAGTAATTATGTCCACCTCTTCTATGAGGGTTAAGTGCTACCTTTTGGCTTTTTCTAGTTTGGATTCCTATTATCCCTGTTGCTGCTAAGTAGCCCAGTTCTAAGGAGCCCAGTTCTCCAACAGTGTCCCTTTCATCAGTACTGTTCTGCAGAGAACAGCCACACTTGAACTTTTCAGTGATGCTTGTGACCCTCCATCTGAGCATTCCTTTTTATGTTGGCAAGGGAGAGTTTCTGGATGTCTCTAGGAACATGGTCAGCTGGTGGGTTTTTTGATTATATGATAGTTTTGTTCGAGCATGCCTACTTCTCTGAGCCTGTTGATTTCTTCCTTCTCAGCCTGTCATTGCAATTCTGGCATACAAATAATGTGGGTTTATAGGCTTCTCCCTTTTCAAGCTTCAAAGAGCCATCCCATATTTAAACCAACTTGAGAATCTCTTTCCATATTAAACTGAGGAACAGGGTGAGTGTCCACTCTTAAAAAAATTCTCCCTTATCCAATTTCATCTCCCTTTTCCAACTCCATCCCATGAAGTCTACTCTGGTACCAGCTATCTTAGGTAAGGTTTATAGAAGCAAGATATTCTTGTACAAGTTATTTATAGAAGGAACGTTCCCTAGAGAAACCTATAAAGGACTGAAGGAGGCAAAATAGAGCAGAGGAATGCAAGCAAAAGTGTGTTTCAGGAGAATAATCTTAGCCTAAACTTACGGAACTCTGGAATGTGAATGTTGTCATAGAAGTTTTCCTTCCCAAAGACAAGGGGGCTGTTACATCCTTATATTGGCCAGCCACCCTAACCCTTAGGCTGGGTTGTAATGTCCCAGTCATCTTAAGGCAAAGTGACTGTCATCAGCTGAGGACAGTTCTTCTGAGGAGGGTGCTAATGGATGGGGAATGGGTACACTGACCCAGTAAAGTACTTCCAAGTGTGCCAATTTCGTTTTGGGGTGCCTGGGTGGCTTAGTCTTTAAGTGTCTGCCTTCGGCTCAGGTCATAGTCCCAGGGTCCTGGGATGGAGCCCTGCATCGGGCTCCCTGCTCGATGAGAAGCCTGCCTCTTACTCATCCTTGTGTTCCCTCTCTCGCTGTCTCTCTCTCTCTTTGTCAAATATGAATGGAATCTTAAAAAAAAGAAAAAGGGAAAAGGATTTTTTTTTAGTACTTTCTACTTTGGTTTATAAGGCATTTCATTGGATATGTGAGGACCCAAATGGATTTTACCTGCTTTTAAACAGCTGAGCCACATAAGAGGAGACCCATTATGCAGATTTGTGAAGTTAGTGATAATTTTGTGTATCATGAAAATGCATTGATTCAAAGATGTCTTTTGCCCTAGATTTTTAAAATATGTTGAGTTGCACAAACATTGAGTATTATATGTGTTTTATTACAACACAGAGTCTGAGGGTAAAATAAGCTCTAAAAAAGTCCAAGGATTATTTTATTAGCATGCTTATAGATTAATCCAGGCTTTTCCTATATAACACGAATCCATTAATTTTCCCTGTTGTACAGTATTCTATTGTATGAAGATGTCTGTTTATTTATTCTTTTGTAAATGGACATTTGGGTCATTTCCAATTTTAGGTTAATACAAATAATACTGCTGTGAACATTTATATATGTATACTGGCATTTCTATGTTTATCTAGAGTATATTATAAGTATGAGAGGGATTGTTGAGCATAAGAGAAGGTATCTTTGGTTTTGCCAGATAATAGGAAACTGTTTTCCAAAGCTGCACCTATTCCCCAACAGTACTTAGTATTGTTGGAATTTTTCATTTTTTCTACTTTTAGTATATAGTGACATCAGATTTTAAAAATACATTGGTATAAAATATGCTTATTAGCCATTTAGATTTTGTTTTCATTAAGTATCTGTTTAAATGAATCTATCTTTATTAGCCAAATAAGATAAAAACAAGAGTAGGGGAGAAAAATTTTACCTTCTTTCCTTCTAGGTTCTTTGGCTGGCCTATTAATTAAATTGAAATAAAACAAATTAACAGTAGAAAAACAAATTTAATTTTGTATTTATGGAGCTTCACATAGACAGAAGAGGGTCAAAGACAGTCAGGCAATTGAGGCTTAGATGCCATCAAGAACTAAGGAGGAAGGGTGGGGGACTGGGTTTCCAAAGAGAAGGAATACAATTCACAGGAAGATGGGAAGAGCAAATGTTTGGTAGACAAATACTTGCCATGCCATATGAATTAATCTTTTTTGTGTAAAAATAAAAGTTATCTTTGGTAATAGCCGTCTTCCAGGTATAGGCTCATTATCTAAATTCTTTTTGGTAGTTAAGGGGGAGCCAAAAATGTCTTCCTGAGACTGTCAGGCCTTGATTGCCTTTAACTCAAATAATCCACATGTCAAAATGGTACATTCTGGGAGCAGTCAGACCTGAACCCCGTCATAAACTGTGTCTCAATTTCCTCATCTAAGAATGGGGGTAATAGTGTGCCTGGGTGGCTCAGTGGGTTAAAGCCTCTGCCTTTGCTTGGGTCATGATCTCGGGGTCCTGGGATTGAGGCCCACGTTGGACTCTCTGCTCGGCGGGGAGCCTATTTCCTCCTCTCTCTGCCTACTTGTGATCTCTCTCTCTGTCAAATAAATAAATAAAATCTTAAAAAAAAAAAAAGAATGGGGGTAATAGGGCACCTGGGTGTCTCAGTGGGTTAAGCCTCTGCCTTTGGCTCAGGTCATGATCTCAGGGTCCTGGGATTGAGGCTGCATCAGGCTCTCTGCTCAGCAGGGAGCCTGTTTCCTCCTCTCTCTCTGCCTGCCTGTCTGCCTACTTGTGATCTCTCTCTGTCAAATAAATAAATAAAATCTTTAAAAAAAAAAAAGAATGGGAGTAATAAAATCTGATTCTGACATCTTAACATAATAACACCAACTTGGCATCTCTACTTCAGTCCAGGGTGGAGAACTACCTTTACCTGAATCACCTCTCCTGCTTGGTTCCAAGTTACTGTGAATCAGAAGAGAAACTCACATGATATTTGGAAGAAAGAAGTGAAGCAGATATTTTCGAAGATTGGGAGAGACAAAGACAGACAGATCCAAAGGGGTTTGGTGAGTACCAGGATGTTGTTCTCCTCCTGCTTTGCATTCAGCTCATCTTCCTGGCTCCTGGCCCTGCTGATCAGCAATGGTCCCAAGACTCCTACAAGGCACGGGGTTCCAGACCCACAAATCTGATTTCCACATGGGCAGAAACTTGCCCAAAGTAGACATTTCCACAGATGGTGTAGATCATAAAATCTGCATATTGTTGACTGTTCTTAAAGTTCCCTCCTGTCACGTGAGCTGGCACTTCTTGCTGACATGATTAGTGATTATTTTCTACTCAATCCTCTTATTTCCCACTCCCAGAGCTTCATTTGCCCAGCTCCTGTTACTGCTCTCTAGACTTTTATTCCTATATAAAATTTATTTCTATATAGCTTGTAGCTCTGATATCCTGATTTAATTCTGATAGGACATTTTTTTTTTAATATTTTCTTTATTTGACAGAGAGAAACACAGCTAGAGAAGGAACACAAGCAGGGGGAGTGAGAGAGGGAGAAGCAGGCTTCCCGCCGAGCAGGGCACCTGATGTGGGGCTCAATCCCGGGTCTCTGGGATCATGACCTGAGCTGAAGGCAGTTGCTTAACCAACTGAGCCACCCAGGCGCCGCCTGATAGGACAGTTTTGATAGTGAGATAAAATAAACAGGCAAAAATTCTTTCAAAGGTTTAAATTGCCATTTTAATGTAATTATTGGGTTGTGCTAAATAATGTATTGCTGAGCTTCATTCATCGAGAAACAGATTAGGTGACATTTAAAATGGTAAGGAAAGCAAGCCAGCATAGACTGTTATGGGCAGTGTGTTTCATGAAAATATTTTATTCTGTCATTTGTCTCACACAGCTATTTGTTATCACACTGATGACAAAATACTTCATCTAGCTTTCCTTTCCAGCTTGATTGCTTGGTACAAAAGAGGTCGCAAAATAGACCTTAGAGACTTACAGAAATTCTGAAACATGTCCGGTGTCCTCAATTGATATTTAAAGTGTAGAATATAATCAAACATCCAGAGATGCATATCAAGAACACTTGAAAAAGACAAATTAAACTTAAAGTGTATTTTACAAATATGTGAAAATACTGTATTACAAATTGCCTATTTGGGGCTGCCTGTGTGATACATTAAGGTTGATCTTGCAGTGGGTCATTTTCAAAGTTTGTCAAAAACTCAGACATTTTTGATATTATTTGTGATGGTTTTCTTGAGTCCACTGAATACACTTAGAGTTTTATTAAGATAATAGATTTCTGGCTAATAGGGCAATAATTGATTTCAGTAGATGCTTGCATCACTTAAAACCCAGACTTACAATAATAGAGCTATTCAACCACTCAAGAGTTCAAAACTGACACTTTTGTGAATAGGAGGTACCCTTGGAAGGATAGAAAAGATTATGTGAGAAGAATTATTTTTATCAAAAGATAGTTGGGGTGGGGTGCCTGGGTGGCTCAGTGGTTAAGCCTCTGCCTTCAGCTCAGGTCATGATCCCAGAGTCCTGGGATCGAGCCCCGCATCAGGCTGCCTGCTCAGCGGGATCCTGCTTCTCCCTCTCTCACTCCAACTGCTTGTGTTCCCTCTCTAGCTGTGTTTCTCTCTGTCAAATAAATAAAATCTTAAAAAAAAAGATAGTTGGGGTAAGAGTGGTGGAGGAAGGGCACTAAGTGGCATAACATCACTGTTTTGTTTTTTTTTTAAGATTTAGTTATTTATGTGAGAGAGAAAGAGCAAGAGAGCATGCACAGGCAGGAGGGGCAGGAAGAGGGAGAGAATCTCAAACAGACTCTGTGCTGAGTGTGAAGCCCACTGTGGGGCTTGATCTCAAGACCCTAAGATCACAACCTGAGCCAAACCCAAGACTTGACACTTAAGCAACTTTGCCACCCAGGCGCCCCATAACATCAGTCTACTAAATCAGCTCTGTTATTAAAAATCTTTCAGTACAACTTATATCTGCTTGTATCTTCAGTTTCTTTTTGCCCCTAGTGATGTACATCTCAGTTAATTTAATACTTTACATGCAGGACCCTGATCTTTTCTCTATGGGTGATTCCGGTATGATTTCTGTCACCAAAAAGCTTATGGCAATGCAGGAGAATGCATTTTATAGGTTGTGACAACCTATACAAAGAGACATAGGTGATGATAATGCAGATGAACAAGGTAGAGAGAATGATGGAGACAAATTGAATATTGAGGACAAAGGAGTCCAAAGTGGCTTTGAACTTTCTCATTTGCTTTAGAAGAAAATGTTTACCGGTAATGGAATTATCCTGCTAAGGAAATGAGAACTGATTTTTGAAGTGCAGATGGCAAGTCTGACTTTGGGCATGCTAGGATTTTAGCTAATATTTGCTTAAGGAGTAATTTTGGAATGTCTAAGTTGCCAAAGTATGTACCAAATTCAGAAGAAAGGAAAAGGTAAAGGCTAACTGCCCAAGTGATTGGTTTTTATATAGAGTACACACTAATTATTAGCACCAGGAGTGGGATTAAAAGAAAATATCTCATGATGGATCACATAATAATTTTTACTGTATGCAAAAATATAGGTGTGATCCTTCATTTTATATCTCAATAATTTGATGCCCCTTTGCTATAGAGAACAACAAAAAAATAAGCACTGTGGTGATGAGAAGTAGGGGGTGAGGAGATCTATAAAAGCTAAAGAAAATATAAATAGGTGGAAACTAATGACCACTGGTTGTAATGATCAGAAAACATTGCCAGTAGCAAGTGGAAAAAATTACCTGAGGAGCAGAAAGTCAGGAGGAAAAGACAACAAAGGAAACACTTAGGTGAATCAACCTAAATGCATGGGTTTAGAAAGCATTACTGTGGTTAATGCATCAGTATTCACAATTATTTTCAGAAGTGTTCTAAGCAATATTGCAATTCTGTATTCATTTTCTCTACTCTTGTGTTGTGGTAGAGAGCTGTGTCCCCTAAAAGGATATGTTGAAGTCCTAACTCCTGCTGCTTGTGAATGTGATCTTGGAATTAGGGCCTTTGTAGAAATAATCAAGTGAGGTGATCAGGATGGGCTGTGTCCCAATGTGACTGGCATCCTTCAAAGAGGAAGAAAATGGCATGTGAAAACAGGTGCACAGGAATAAGACCATATGATATTAGAGGTAGAGATAGAAGAGCGGTAGCTGCAAGTGAAGGGACATCAAGATTTGATGAGCACCAGCAGAGGCTATAAAGAGGCAAGGAGACTACCTAGAGTCTGAGAGAAAGCATGGCTCTGCTGACACTTTGATTTTGAACTTCCAGCCTCCAGAACTGTGAGAGAATAAAGTTCTGTTGTTTTAAGCTACCCAGTTTGTGGTACTTTGTTAAGGGAGCATTAGGAAACATATGCCTCTTGTTTCTCTCCCTTAGAGCGTCTCTTCACTTAATCAGCAAATATTCATTGAACATCTAGTCTACAGGTCGTTCTCTTCCTCCATATCTCAGCTTTCTCAATTGCCCTCTTAGGACAACATTTGGCATTTGGAAGATTAATAATTAAGAAGAGACGGCAGAGTGCAGGCTACTTGGTTTAATCTTTTTCCCTCAGTTCTATTGAAGATGTTCCCACTAGTGTCATCTTTGACAAAGAATGATACATATAGATGAATATTTTCTAGCATTTATGGGTTCTTGGCTCCAAAGGTGTGCTAAAAGTGTCAGGTTGCTACAAAACCCTTATATAAATGATACGCCTCATGCTAGACCCAGAAGGCTTGTTTATACAAAAAAATGATAAGTCTAACACTGCAAGTTATCACTAACTTGAGATTCGAGTCAGATGGTATAAAAGACTTCTCAGGGGAATAATAAAATCTGAGAAGACCTCAAATTCTTTCCTTTTCTTTCTTTCTTTTAAAAAAAATTCTTATAGGTGCTTTGTACCTGTGCTAGAAAGAGTAATGTAGCGCTGCCAGGCAATGAGTATGCCAGCTGGATGAATAACAAATACTATAAAAATGCAGTGCAGTTGGTGATCGAGTAGAAAGATATACACCACGTATGGTTTGTTAGTTTTTTGGATTAGTGTGTCAAGATTGCTAGCTGCAAATTTCTATAGTAACTTAATTCTTATCCTGAATTTGTTGACCATGAGCATTCCCTATCTGGGCTGAAAAAAAAATATGGTTACAGTGTGGAAAAAAATGTGTTGAAGTTATTCCCCCTAAAATCCAAAAGCGACAGAAATCAGTCTCCATAAGTGACTTTATACAGAATCAATCGGGAAATTTAAAAATGAATTAAATATTGTGTGTTTTGGTTAGGCTTTTCTGTGAGTGCCATAAAGTACTCTCACTTTTTAATTTATAACAACAATAGGCCAATGATTTTGGCTTATTAGAAGGACAGAGAGCCAATGAAATACAGAGATCATTTCCCAGGCATCTGCAATCCAAATGATGTAAGGCCTGTGTTTGTGAATTACTTTGGTGAAAGACTCCTTGTTACCTATTCAACTCTTTTGATAATTGGACAGTTCAATAATATGCTAGGTGTATTCCTTCCAACAGCATTTTTGAGGAGTCAAGTCTACCTAGCACAATTTATTAATCATACGTCTTCTCAGACCTAAAATTACAAAGATATGCACCAGGACTTCATCACACTGAAGGAAACAAGGACTGTGGAAGCATTTTTCACATTTTTGATTTCTGAGTCTTTTGTATGTCCTTGGAGTCAAGTGTTGCTGCAATATTTTGGCATAACAAACTAGGTGGTATTAAATACGTCTTCTAAGAGGAGGTGGAAGATGTCAGTCTTGAATGTGAATGAAAAATTCTGAGTCTTTTTCGAAAAAAGTCAAGTCATGGTCAATTTAGTCTACTTAAAAAAAACTAATTAGGGGCGCCTGGGTGGCTCAGCGGGTTAAAGCCTCTGCCTTCAGCTCAGGTCATGATCTCAGGGTCCTGGGATTGAGGCCCAGGGCGGGCTCTCTGCTCAGCAGGGAGCCTGCTTCCTCCTCTCTTCATGCCTCTCTGCCTACTTGTGCTTTCTTTCAAATAAATAAATAAATAATCTTTAAAAAAAACCTAATTAATTTCTGAACAAAAACCTTTAACAATAGTTCTAGTTAGAACATAGTGAAACCTAAAATCTAGAAATACAAATTATAAATTGCAGCAAACAACTCAGGTCTATACTGTGTTAGGTATTTACAGATTCATATGTTTCAAAGATTTGGCTAGACTGTCTTACATTTGGGGAACCTAAGTCAGCCTAGACAATACAGCATTAGGGCATGAACATTGGCCAGAGTGAAGTAGTAATGAGACAGTTAATACAAAGTATTTTTTTTCTACATAGAAAGTAAAGTATTGAGTAATGGGCACATGGGGGAAACTTTTGGATTGCTAAAACCAGTGCTGGCTATTCAGGCAATTTTTTCTTTGGTATATCTTGCTCCTGGTATTGACCACAACCTTGGAGGCTCAAGTGATGTGGGTAGAAAAACCCTAACGAGGGGGGAGGCTGGAAAAGATGCTGGAGGTGGGGAGTAGGTATCAACCAAGGCCATATGTGAGCAAATACTCAGCAATAAAGTTTCCAGGGTTAGTAAAATTTCAGGTGATCCAAAGGTCATGGCTAATTACCTGGTCTCCAGTATGCTAAAGATCACCAGAAGTCATGAACATAACTGGATCTTTGAAATGACATGTCTAGTACCTTCACTGGAGATTGGACAACTTTTAAGTATAAAGGACATTTGGTAGTATGAGGCAATACAGATAAGCATAATGGAGGCATTGTGACCAAGGTAGACATTATTTATCAGTTATGAAAATTTTTCTTAGTGAGCCTGGTATGCTTTCATAGGCTTCTGCTACCAAATTACTAGAGTTGGCACATACGGCGAACTGATTTTCCATCCTGTCTTAAGTTGTTTATAGATTATATGTGCATGAGGGGGAAGGGAGATCATTCTTTAATGCAGGGCAATTCAATTCTTAATGCACCAAATTGGTGTAAGACTGACATCATTTATGGGTGATCCTTTGTTAACAATGAGTTGAGATTTGTATCAGTCAGAATCTTGTCAAAAAAGAGATGAGGGATTCAAAGTGCTGATTGAAGAGAGAGTAAGGGGACAAAAATGTAGCTAGGTTAAAACAAACAACTGAGTAACAAAGAATGGGAACATATCTAGCAATTAGCAACAGCTGCTGGCTTGAGACCTAATGGAGCAAGAAGAAGAATGGAGGCACTGGACTATGGTAAGAGCCATTGTCCTGGGAAAGGGACCACCTAGAATAAGCTATAAGCAAAGGAACCAAGCTACTGCTAAAATCATAGCTTGTCAAAGAGGGTGTGAAAGATATACTTACATTTCCTTTCACCCTAGTTTCTGATCTCCTGGTGTCTTGGCTGAAGTCAGAAGGCAGGAGAGCCTAGGAATGCATTCCACAGAATTAGCATCCTGAGGCAGAAAGCATAGTAAGGATGGACAGAAATTAAAGCTGGATGGGACAAATAGAGAGTAAGTAGCACAGACTCCATTTCCGGTGTCTTGGACTGTCAGGCTGCTCATAGCTTGAATATTAACAAATTCAAATTAGGATTGAATGAGAAGTAGATTAAATCTCAGCATCAAGTGTAGCATTTGGGGTTCTTTGCAATTGACTCCCTACATTTCTTTCTAATTCCATTTGCTGCTATTATCCATGTAAATCTCACACTGATCAAGTAAGTCCAGCCCCCACCATCCCCAGGACTTATTCTGTTCATTCCTGCCTCCATGTCTTTGTTGCTATTCTTACTGTCTGAAACATTCTCCCTCATTCTCTCTAGCTAAATTTGAGTTATTGTTTGGGGCCACTTGGTTGAAGTTTTAAATCCTTAAGAAAGACTTCTTTTCCCATCTACAGTGATCTCTTCTTCCTTTGAAATTCCATGACATTTAATGTCTGTATCATTCAAAGTACATCTCCTACTGTCTCTTGGTGGTTCTCTTTAATATCTATTCCATTTCTCCATTTGCTAGTTTCAATCACTGAGAATTTTTATTCTGCATGCTAGTTTCAGTCACTGAGGATTCTGATGTCAGCTTGGAGATCAGAAGGTTTTGTATCCAATTGACTAGCAATGTGGAGACTGGCCCATGAGAAGAGAATAATGGCATATGTGCCACAGATTGGTCATTCTTGAATTAGAGTATAAGCACTTAGATGGGTGAGGATGCAATTTATTCATCTTTGCTCCTCTGTAACTAACACAGTGCCCTGAATAAAGCCGATACATAATAAATGTGTGTTGATTGATTTTTTAGATTATCTAACAACTTACGCAAATGAAGGAGCTTAGTGTCAGTGAAAAATGTTGACCACTTAACAGGAATTTTTATTCCTTTGGCTTTTTTCTTTGAGGACATTCTTTGACATTACAGGGCAAAATCAGAGTTGGAGAATGTACAGCTAAAGGTTGAATCTGCTTTCAAAATATCATCTTTGTAGTAGTAAAATAGAGCATTGATACTGAGGTCAGAAGAACAAAGTAAAATAAAATGATGGCTGAGGAGTACTAAGGGAGATGGCTGTGAGTGGTTCATTATCATAAGCTGCTTCTAAAAGCTGGCTCATTGATTTAATGATCACGCCATATACTAGCTGCTGAATGTTCACTGCAGTTAAAAAGAGATTTGTCCTCATCAAAGAAGTGGGGAAATGCAATTCTAGCATACAGTTTGTAAGCCAAATTTTGAGTTATAAAATTCAAAATGATTAATTATTTATGTCCTCATGCTTTTGCCCTGGTCTTTCCTTAAAATATAAGCCTCGTGTATTCTTTTTAGAACTCTCTTTTTATCTCAATCTTATCTCCTTTTTGCATGAATTACTCACTAGAATTTAGCTTCTTCCAGAACCCTGGTAACACTTTTTGGTTAGTGGAATGTTATTAAGAGTGATATTTTGTGGTAAGCAATAATTAACTACTATCAGTGAGTATTTTATTAATAGATCCTGCCTGAATCAGGAGCTTTTGTTGTTGTTGCTGCTGCTGCTGATGTTAGAGTCCGGAGGTGAATACCTAAGGGATTTGCATATTTAGTTCTTGACCAAGTAAGTGACATAAAATGGTGTTTTAGTGGATTCAAAGGAGAATGTAATGTCAGTCTCTTTCTTGGAGAGCAGGTGTCCTGGGTCAAAGCACATTGCTAAAGGATTAGGAATGTTGTTTATGTTATGCTGACATTTACTGTGTTTTTAATGCTTCCTCAAAATGATTTCTTCTTAAGTGAGAAGTGCTGAGAAGAATTCAGAAGGCTTGAATATCAAAGTGCCTAAGGGAAAGTTCAAAACACCTCCACAATCTATTTCTCTCTCTCTCTCTCTCTCTCTCTCTCTCTGTCTGTCTCTCTCTCTCTCTCTCGTGTGTGTATGGGTGTGCATGAACGCGTGCACATGTCTGTGTTGGTGTGTATGTGTGTGTGGACCTGTGCATTCCAGGTTGGCTTTTACTATTCATGACTAACGTGGGGCTGGGCTATTTGCCACAATCAAAATTGAAAACTTAGAACTCTTGACATTTTTCATCAATTTGATCTTTCCAATTTCCTTAAGCTAATGAGGGTGATGGTTTTATTTGACACTAAAATATTTGGGAAATGCCTTAATCTAACAATGTGACAAGATAAATTGAGTTTAAGATAGGAAATGAATGTGATCCTTTAATGGAAGCAAATGTATTTCTAAGCCAACTAAACACAGTCTCTCTTGTTCCCCTATGTATTTGTGTATGAATGCCCTGTAATAATTAATGTTTAAGAGCATAAAATCAGTACAAAAAATGAGCTCTTCACCCTTGAAGAATTTTGTTTCTGTGAAATATTTTCTTATGCTACTCACTTCTTGATTTAAACGTGAAACTGAGTGAGAAATTTCAATTCTAAATCAAGGTGTTTGCTAGCCTCACTAGGGTGAACTGAACATAAAAACTGTAAGCTATGTAATTTGTAACTTTGCAAATATCTGTTCAATGGATCCATTGTATACACATAGGTTATTATCATTTAATTATC
The DNA here is from genome assembly GCA_004023965.1 of Spilogale gracilis. Classification (NCBI taxonomy): domain Eukaryota; kingdom Metazoa; phylum Chordata; class Mammalia; order Carnivora; family Mephitidae; genus Spilogale; species Spilogale gracilis. The sequence goes on along the minus strand of PITA01010854.1, from coordinate 52,268 downwards.
ATTTGGTGGGCAAGACCTGATGCTTGTCCTTGAGAATGAACTTGTAGTATAACCTTTGCTATGTCTGTAGGCCTAGATCTTGAGTATTCATACTTAGATGAGACAATACCTCAAGATATTTTCTTTTGGGAGAAAAAGATGTGGATTGGTTTCTTTAGTAGCTTTGAAGCAAGAACATCTCAAAGAGTAAGCTACTAATCCTAAATAATGATTCCTAGACTGTTCATTACTTCGGTCAGAAATCTAATACTCTAAATTATATTTAGCCTTTTGGACATGTACAATTAAAATGATGTTTGATAGTAGTTGAATGACTGAAAGTAAAATAAATTGCTTGTAGCAGCTTTTTTAGTCTTATTCTTTTCTACGCAGAAAGCATTTTACATTTAAATTTTTAAATAGTATTATCATAGTTTTATATACATTCATTCATTTAATTTTCAAGTATTTATTCAGAGCCTACCTCACACAAGTTATTATGAGCCATTCTAGAAATATATGTTATATTACTTCCTTTATAAATCTTATTAACTGGTAGAAAAATAAAGATATATATATATACACACATACACACATACACACATATTCAGATCTGAGGATAAAAGTAATAAGAAACAATATACTGTGATTATAAAAAGAAGAATTAATCATATATACCTTTGACAGATAATTTATTAAAATATTACCACGTGTTACTATTTGTCCTTCGGTTCCCTGAGATCACCAGATCTTTTAGTGACTCTTTGCTTTGGTGAATACCTAGTGTAGGGCTGGTTATTGGGTACTTGCCTTGTTATTGGGTACTTGGCTTGTTTGGTCCTAAAGCCTGAGCTCATTGAGGAGACAATGTTAAGCATGTGTCAATGAGAAAGAATGAGTAACTTCTTTGTAATAAACAGTTGAGTGTTGGAGTAGAAGACAATCTGGAGAGCTGGGCCATCTGTGACATGAGTCCCTCTAGGGAATAGTAGGGTCTCAGAAGGGAAATCTACATGTGTGATTTACTTCAGAAGACAGGAGCCCAGATACTGAGCTGACTTTGGTAAAGATTACTGGATTCTATATAGACACAGAGGAAGAACCATCTGATCCATAGAAACCGTGTAGAGAGAGCAATGGACATGGCACAGTAAGCCTGTGTGAACCTCTGACATCAATGGAGGGTTCCTCCGGGCCTCATATCCTTGAAACGACCTAGGCTGGGGAGCTCCAGCAATATTTAAGAGAAACTGGGTCAGGATTGGATTTAAAGGAAATGAAATGATAGGATTGATTGGATTTAAAGGAAAGAAAATGAAATGTGTTATTTCTTGTTCATGTGAGCTTGTGAACTGTATTTGATATCTGCTATGTAGAGATTTACTAGGCTTTACCATCAATCCCTTTGCAGCCCAGATCTGCTCCATGGACTGACTCTAGTTCATTAGAATGGGACCAACATATTTTCATACCATTGCTGAAAACTTGATTGTTATTCAGGGAAGAGTGTGGACTCCCAGAAGTTAGTGACTTAGGGTAAACCAGAGTATTGGAATGAGAATGACTTTGAAAACCTTTGGAAAGGTATAAGTTCTTGATAAGGAGAAGGAAAAGAGAGAAAATACAACTTCTAATGCCTCATTGATAGGATTTGTGTCTCCTTTATTCACAAAATAATAATTTGAAAAGGAGGATCATAAAAGAGGGACTTTAAATTCCTTATGTTGACTTTGATTTTCTAAGGAGGGGCATGGTCCCTCCCTGGCAGCTCCCGTTGCAGAATCCCATAGCAGAGAAATACTTACACGGCACCACACCTACACATGGCACCTGAGCCATAGACTAATGCAACAGGACTGAGAGTGAGGAAGGCTGTTTTACTGAAGAAGGTTATTATGAACTTTCAGAGATAGAATTTCTAAACACGGACATGTCACGAGAAGAAACCATTGAATTCTGGCTCATATTTCATCGGTACTGCAGCAAGGACAGGTGGAACTGAGGTCCAGATGGGCAACACTGGAGGGATACCTGAGTCTATGCCCAGATACAGAGACCATCATACCCTCAAAGGAAATCATTTTTCAGAGCCCGTGTTTGAATATTTGTGTATTTTGAAAGAGACTTTGAATTTGTGTGAAAATGTAAATGTTCTAACTATCCATCAGGGTAAGATTAGAGACCTGGCACTGCAGTGAACTCTGTTTACACCCTCTCTCTGGTCTGAATCTCAGTCTTGGGCTGGGGGGCCTTCTTCCAAGTGATTCCTTTTCTCAGCATTGTCTCAGCCCTAGATGTAGTAGCTGCTGCCCACATTTGTTCCTTTGTCTGTTTTACCCCATTTGGTAACCACCTTTCATTGGTCAATAATTTTATATTAATTTTATTAATAGCCCTCATAATTTTCCAGAACTGAGTCTTCATGCAGTTGCTTTTGGTTAATCACATGATAATATAAGACCCACAGGATAAGAGCCTTTTCTAGACTTGGGGGATATTCTGTGGTCAGAGTTGAGAAAGCAGGAGACTCTTAGGGAGGGATAAGAAAATTGTCCACTTCACAGACTCACAAACTCATCCCCTGGAAAAACTGGGAAAAATATCATCCACACAGTTATTATTCTATGTGATAGAACAGTGGGTGTGAAAATCCTACTCACAGCATAGACAGGGTCTCATCCAATTGGTAAGTGAAAAATACTGCAGGGTAATTAAATTTTTCTTATTCTTCAGACTTTTCAGTGTCTAAGTTAAGGGGCCAAAAGCAGACAATTATGAAAGGTGTGTCTTTCGAGCTTTGCTTTCTTAAAGCCTGGATTTATTGAGATCATGCCAAAGACCTTTGAGGAAAATACAAGTGGGGTGGGAGTGGTAGTGATTTAGCTAAGACCAGTGAAATTTGGGGGAAAAAGAGAGTTCAGAGAGAAAGAACCCCCCGACTAGTTGATGAAAATACCCTAAAGATATTGATGAACCTTAGAGAAAATGTCTGAATGGTATGCATAGGAGGGCTGGTCTTCCATGGGTTTCTGGATTTCTGAGGCACGAAACTGAACTGCTCTGAGGAACCATGTGGTCAAGGCATTAATCAGAAGCCACGGGGGACTGAGGACCAGAGAAGCCCCTTCCTACCTTGATGTTCCCAGCTTTAACGAACAGAGATGGTTAGTTGACTTCTCAGGATACATCATATTTAGAGGAGAGAATGGGGTGTGCAAAAGCCCAAAGCAGGAAGTCTCATAATATAAAAGAAAAATGGTGAAATACTTAAATTATTGCACAAGTTCTACATATTTGGCCCTTGACTAATTCTTTAGACTTAATTGCTGATATTTTGCTCAACTACATACCGAGTGCCTTCCTACCACAGGTCCTTTGGACATGCCATTCCCTCATCCTGGAACATTCCTTTTCCCATTTTACTTTTACCTGACTAAACCCATTGAATCTTACAATCAGGATTATACGTAATTTTCATAAAGTTTCACATCCAGACTTGGTTAGATGCTCTGTTGTTATACACTGTTATTGCACACTTTATATTTCTGTGTGGCTTATCACAACTACATTTAAAATTTCAAGTAATGTATTTTCTTAATACCTGACTCTTTTTTGCTAGATTCTAAGTCCCACTGACTCACACACTGTGTCCTGGTCATCACTGAATCCTTAGTACCTAGTATATGGCCCAGCTCAGGATAGGTGTTTGATAACTGTGTCTTTGAATGAATGAATGAATAAGTGACTGAATGAATGAATGAGTTAGGCTGAAAGATGAGATATGCCATAGGAAGTTTTAGAAATGAGATTCAAGAGAGGCTGCAATAAAATTTTGGAGTATTCTGAACACAAGCAAGAGGGCGTTTGGCCTTTTTCTAGGCTCTGAAGGACTTCTGGAGGTTTTTAGAGCACAGAGTATCCTATTCAATTGAAACAGTTAGTAGGAGGGTTGCTCTTAGTAAACAACTTCAAATTTTGCACAAAGTACTCAGGGGATGTTGATAGCCATATGTTTATAAGGAAGAAGGCATTGGCTTTTATGGAGTTAGATTTCTTTACCTCAAGCAACAAACACACACACATACAAAAAAAAAAGAAAAAAAAAGAAAGAAAGAAAAGAAAATGAAAAAAATGCCTATAGAGAGTTTTTCTGGGAAAGAACTATTTTTTCTGAAGTTAGCTCAGAAAAATAGAAATGACTTAACAGATAATTTCCTAAAGTAGTGGCCTGGCTTTAGTACAGTGCATGGAATAGAAGGTCACTCTGGGCCTTTCCAGCAGGTAGTGACATAGCATCCACAATGCCTCCACAGTCCAGTCTCAGTTCTTTTGACCTTATGTGCTGGTGGCTTGCAGTATGCTAATATCTTCGTTAACAAGATCCGACAGTGCTCACCATGCATGAACTACCAGGACCTAATTATTGCAAGTACCCCATGCAGTGACTTTTGTAATGGTACTTAGTTGGTTCTATAGCCTCAGATTAAAGCAAGGGAAAGCCCAGCCTTTTCTATTTCTGACAAAAGTCCAACCCTGAGTCTTATATCTTTTCAGTCCTATCAGCATGACAGACCTCAAAGAAAATTGACAGAGAAACATGGATAGCAAGGGAAAGTGAATCAGGCCCATTGTCCATAGCTAAGCATGCCTTGGTCTCATTCCCATCTTTTGGAAACTGTGTCCACACCTTTAAAGCTTGTACAGAGTAAAAAAGAATGAGTGGTAGTAATAAAAATATGAAAAATAATAATACTAGCTGTTACTGAGTGCTTATTCTGCAGCGGCAGATACTTTAAATATCTTTTATAGCATTCTCATTGATCTTCAATAATTATATGAGGTGGGTGCTGTTATTAGCATATAATTACACGAGGCAGGGGCTATTTCCATCTCACATATGATGGAGCTGTAGCTCAGAGAAGTTATTTAGGCCTTGCTTGCAGCAGACGTGGGCCTCTTTAGCTCATAGCTTTGTGGGTGGGAGAGGGAGAAGAAAGGGTGGAGTTTATGGCCCTTGCATTGTTGTTATCTTAAAGGAAGTTCAGGAATATGATTAAGAGAAACACTTCTGAGGTCACTGAATACAACTTAAACTCTGAAAAGGAAAACTTAGCAAGAGTTACAAATCTAATGTTCAGTATTACTGAGCCTGAGACATGTGGGCCAAAGAGGATCATACTGTACAGGTGGGTGGAGAAGAGGGCACATGGTATCTACTTCCCACAGGCATTCATTGGGATCAGAGCCAAGAAGAGGAACACGGGACAAAATAGATGTGTCTGGTTGGGGTGGAAGGGGCAGGCATTGCTGGGGGTGGGGGAGGCAACGTTACTAAATAGAGAGTTGGGCCTTGAATATGAGGGTAAGGAATTTGGGATATACAGAGAAGATAACCTGAGTAACTAAGATAATTTTTTCAGATTTTATTTATTTCTTTGTCAGAGGGAGAGAGAGAGAGAGCGTGCACACAAGCAAGGTGAGGGGCTGAGGAAGAAGCAGGCTCTGAGCTGAGCAAAGAGCCCCATGCAGAACTCAATCCCATGACCCGAGCTGAAGGCAGATGCTTAACTGACGGAGCCACCCAGGCATCCCGTGACTAAGATAATTTAAGCAAGGAAGTAAGTGATGACGAAATGTGCTTGGAAGAATAATTGGCAGTGAAGGCTGAAGTGGGCTGAGGGACTTCAGCAAACAAACGGCATAGCTACTGTAGCCATCCATGAGCCAAGAGGGAAAAAAAAATGGAATAAGATGCTGACAGAGGAAATAGAAAGGAAGGGAGGGGTAGCTGAGATGTTATGAATCATTTCCTTAGCTTGAGAATTCTGCCAATATTACATAATTACTATCATTAATTAATGCTAGGAAGCTAGGTAACTTATGGCTAGAAATAGCATCTTTGATTTGCTAAGTAAATTTTTCAAATTGTTCCTTTCTTTAACAAAAACATCAGTATTTAATTTTTAGAAGCTTCAGTGTACTAAAAATTTTCTAGGCACCCTACAAATCATACAATTCCACATGATTGCTACTTGCATGGATTACAAATGAGCGAAGCTCTTTGTTCTGTTTTGTATTCTCTACTCTCAATCAATAAGCCCTTGAGAGAGATAAATTTATCTGGAGGACTCATGTCTTCCATTATATAGAGACTTATTATGATAAAAAAAAAAGAATCAAGGTCTAAATGATCATTTAAAAATAAAATTGCATTTTCTGCTTTAATGATTTATTGAGAGTTATTCTGGTGTTACTTGAAGCTGGTACAAGTAACTGTATCGCCATTTGCATTGCTTCTTTTGCTAAAAACTATGGTTCAAATTCTGGTTTAAATAGCAGCCTAGGGAAACATGTTTAATTTATTAAATGTAAACAAAGGCCAAATTATAGGGAAGCTGAAAGGAAAATAATAAGCTCAACCAGAACACATGCAAACCCAAGAAAGGATGAAGCTCTCTGTTTCAGCAAATCTGGTCAGGGATGTCTTAAGAAAGAGCAATGGCTGAATCACCTCAAGAATTTAGTTTTTCTGCTTATTCTTTAAGTAGTGCAAGCACCTCTTTCCATTACACACAACCCTGAAGTCCCTCTGAACTTTCATAAACCTTATTTTTTTTGAATAAGTGTTCATTTACTCAATGAGAATTTTTGAGGCCTCTGCTATTTGTAGAGCTCTGTTACTTGTAGGCAATGGATGGATATATGAGGAATAGAAGAAACCATTACTATATATGGAAAATTCCAAGAAAGCAGGTGTTAAAAAAAAAAAAGGCATTAAAAGAGAAGGGGCACCTGGGTGGCTAGGTCAGTTTAAGCATCTGCCTTCGGCTCAGGTCATGATCCCAGAATGCTGGGATCCAGCCCCATTTCGGGCTCCCTGCTCAGCGTGGAGACTGCTTCTCCCTCTCCCTCTGCCTGCTCCCCAGCCAGTGCTTGCTCGCTCTCCTCTCTGTCTCTGTGTCAAATAAATAAATAACATCTTTTAAAAAAAAAGAATGATGGGGTGCCTGGGTGGTTCAGAAAGTTAAGCCTCTGCTTTCTGCTCAGGTCATGATCTCAGGATCCTGGGATCGAGTCCCACATCAGGCTCCCTGTTCAGCAGAGAGCCCGCTTCCCTTCTTTCTCTGCCTGCCTCTCTGCCTAATAATCTCTGTCTGTGTCAAATAAACAAATTTAAAAAAATCTTTAATAAAAGGAGTGAAATAAGATAACATGGACCATGACACAATAGTAAGTAAGGATAAAAGGAACCACAGGGATATCTAACACCATATCGATGATCAATTTCGGTTAATATTCAACATAGAAATTATTTTATTAACATAAATTTTTTTCTGAAGTAGATAAAAATTCATGAATTAGCATTAAAGAACCCCTCAAAGATTTTGCATTGTTCATCCAAACAACCAAGTTTAGCTTTTTTTTTTTTTTTACTTTTTCTGTTATAGCAGAGGTTGCAAATGAGTATGTATTCATCTATTACACTATAAGCCCCATTAGGCAATATAATTTTGTTTAAATAGTCATGTGTCTTTTGAATAAATTAAAATAAAAATACTCTATTATATTTACCCATCTATTTATAATTTACAAAGTTCTTCATTCATTTCTAGAGATTCAAGATTCCTTTTGTATCATTTGTCTTCAGCTTGATGAATTTCCATTAGCATTTTCTGTACTGTACTTCTGGTGGCAATGAATCCTATTTTCATTCACTTAAAAATGTATTTTTTTCACCTTCATTTCCACATGATGTTTTTGTTCAATCTAGAATTTTGGGTTCACCATTCTTTTTCCTCTATCAGTCATCTTGAATAATTGATATTTATAGAACTCCAAATGAAAACCAACAACTGCAAAATACACATTATTTTCAAGCTCATATATTAACAGTCATCAAATAATTCATCAAAATAAACCAAATGCTGGTGTGTAAAATAAGTCTGAAAAGAAGACCAAACTAATACAGATTATTTTCTCAGATCATAAAAAGTCAAAAACAATAAGCTATTCACAAAACCATGAATGTATATGAAAACCTAACACCATAATTCAAAATTCATGGGTCAGAGAAGGAAACAAGGAAAATTAGAAAATATTTCAAATAATAATGAATTTATAAACTTAAAATTTGAGGCATACTGAGAAAACAGTGGTTAGATGGAAATTTTACCTTATTTTAACTGCCTATATTAGAAAAAAATAGAATTCTTGGGCACCTGGATGGCTCGGTTTAATTGATTAAATGTCATAAACTGTGACTGCCTTTGGCTCAGGTTATGATCCCGGAGTCCCAGGATGGAGTCCTGCATCAGGCTCCCAGCTCCATGGGGAGACTCCTTCTCCCTCTGACCTTCTCCCCTCTCATGCTGTCTCTCTCTCTCTCAAATAAATAAAATATTAAAAAAAGAAAAAATAGAATTCTAAAATTAGTGAGCTAATGTTTCATCTGAAATCACCAGAAATAAGAGGAGGCCCAAAATAAGCAAAAGTAGGGAAATAATAAAGTTAAGAACAGAAAGCAATAAAATAGATAACAAAGAATAGAGAAAATTAACAATGCCCAAAACTAGTTCTCTCAGATCTGTCAGAGAAGGAAGGTCATAAGGCGAATCCCTGTCTCCCAGATTGGAGAGACAGAATGATACAGAAAACTTAAACTTACCAGAGCAGAAGCTGAACAATGAACAATTGGAATTTGAAATTAAAAGCACAATATTATTTACATTAGAACTTCAAAAAATGAAATAAGTAAAAATCTAACAAAGTAAGTACAAAATCTATATGAAGAAAAATCGATAACAAAACTCTGATGAAAGAAATCAAAGATCTAAACATATGGAGAAATGAGCTATATAAAGATGGATAAGAAGGCTGTTTTCTGGATGTCAGTCCTTCTCACATTGTTCTATTGATTCCCTCTAATGCCAATAAAAATCCCAAGAAGTCCTTTTTGGATATCAACAACATGATCCTGAAGTTCATATGGAAAAGCAAAAGAATCAGAATATTCAACACAATATTGAAGGAGTAGAACAAAGTCATAATATTGACAATCCCCATCCTCAAGACATAATTTAAAGCTACAATAATCAAGACAGGGTGGTATTGATGAAAGAACAGACAAATTTATCAATGGAACAGAACAGAGAACACAGTAATAAGCACTGATGAATATAGTTAACTATTCTCTGATAGGGAACAAAGGCAATTCAATGGACAGAGTATAATCACTTCAACAAATGGTGCTATAATAATTGGCCATCCATGTGCCAAAAAATGAATCCAGACACAGACCATATGCTCTTCACAAGAATTAGAATGTAGAATGTAAAACTATAAAACTCCTAAAAGATGACATAGGAAAAAATTTAGGTATCCTTGGATCTGGCAGTCATTTTAGATATAATACCAAAAGCATGATCCATGAAAGGAAGACTTGATGAACTGGGCTTCATTAAAATAAAAAATATTTACTCTGCAAAAGACACTGTTAATAGAGTGAAAAGACAAGTCACTGATTGGAAGAAAAGATCAAACACATATCTGATAAAGGACTGGTATCCAAAATATGAAAAGAGCTCTTAAAACTCAACAAGAAGAAAACAAACAACTGAATTTAAAATGGGAAAAAGATGCTCAACATTATATGTCATTAAGGAATTGCAAATTAAAACAACAATGGAATACCACCTCATACCCATTAAAATGACTAAAATTCAAAGCATTGCCAATACCAAATGCTGGTAAGGATGTGGGACTACATGAACTCTCATTACTGGTAGGAATGTAAATGGTAATGGTACAGTCACTTTGGAAGACAGTTTGGTGATACAGCTGTTGTGTTCCTTGATATTTACCCAAGAGAGCTGAAAACTTAAGTCCATATAAAACTTGCTATAAACCTCCATACAAAACCTGCACATGGATGTTTATAGCAAGTTTTGTAATAATCACCCCAAGTTGGAAGCAACCAAGCTCTTTTTCAGTAGGTGAATAAACCATGGTACATCAATACAATGGAATGTTATTGAGCAATAAAAACAAATGAGCTATTAAGCCATGAAAAAATGTGAAGGAAGCTTAAATGCATATTTCTAAGTAAAAGAAGCTGGGTTTAAAAGGTTACACACTATAGGACATTCTGGAAAAAAGCAAAAACTGTGGAGATTCTAAAAAGATCAGTGATTACCAACAGTTTGAGGAGTGTGGAGAGGGGATGAATAGGTGGAACACGGGAGAATTCTAGGCCATTGGAAATATTCTGTATGATACAGTAATGTTGGATACATGTTATATATATATTTATCAAAATCCATAGACTATACAACCCAGAGAATGAACCCAAATATAATCTATACAGTTCCGTTAATAATAATGCATTTAATTGGCTCATCAATTTGTAACAAATACACCACGTTAATGCAAGATGTTAATAATAGAGGAAACTAGGAGTGTGAATATATGGAAATTCTGGGCTTTCCATCCAGTTTTCTGTAAACTTTAACTGCTCTTAAAAAAAATCCTAAAACTGCTTTAAAAAATTAAGTCTATGGATAAAATAGATATTGAAATATCCCTAACAAGAATTACCAAGACAAAAAAGAAAGAATATAAATCACAGCATCAGTAATAAAAGAGGGGTTATCTATACAGATTCTACAGATATTAAAAAGATAATGAGGGGTGCCTGGGTGGCTCAGTTAGTTAAACATCTGTCTTTGACTCAGGTCATGATCTCAGTGTCCTGGGATCCAGACCCCTGGGGCTTCCCGCTGGGCAGGGAAGTCTGCTTCTCTCCCTCTGCCCCTCCCCCTGCTCATAAGCATGTTCTCTCTCTCAAATAAATAAACAAAATCTTCAGAAAAAAAAAGGTTAAGATGGTACATTTTTAAAAAATAAATAAAAGAATAATGAAAGTATTAGCACTATGCTAACACATTTAACAACCAAGATGAAATGGAAAAATCCCTTTAATGACACAAACTACCAAAGCTCACTCATAAAGAAACAGATAACCAGAAAGAACCAGTATCTAACAAAGAAGTTAAATTTTTATTATAAATTTTTCCAGAAAGAAAATTCCAGGCCAAATGCCTTCATTGTTAAATTCAAATTTCTATTAAACTGTTAAACACTTGAGGAAGAAATTATATCATGTCCTCAAAAAATCTTGCAAAAAAGTAACAGCAGGAACATTTACCAAATAATCCTGTGCGGTTAGCACCACTGTGATACTGAAAACAGACTCTGGTATTAAAAGAAAAATAAACTAATGCTTATGAACATATACACAGAAATTCTTTCTTTGTAAAGATTTTATATATTTGAGAGAGAGAGTGTGTGTGCAGTGTTAGAGAGAGAGAGAGAGAGCAGGGAGGGAGAGGGACAAGCACACTCCCCGTTGAACGGAGCCTGTTTCCAGGATTAATCCTAGGATCCTGAAATCATGACCTGAGTGGAAGGCAGATGCTTAATTGAGTGAGCCACCCAGGCACCTCATACACAGAAATTTATTACAAAATATTTAAAAATTGAAACCAGCTATTTATTGAAAGGTTAATCACGAACACATGGAGCTTATTGGTTTAATGTTCAAAAATAAATAAGAACACAAAAAATGGGGAAATTTATATGATTATGTCAATAGATGAAGAACAAACTCAAAATTCAACCTCTATTCATAATTTTAAAATGAGATAACTGTACACAAAACTGGAACACCAGAAACCTACTTCAATCTTCAATAAGACATCTATGGAAAAACTTACAGATAGTATTATGGTAATGGTTAAATACTAAGTGCTTTCCCCTTAAAGTCAGTGAGTATGTCTACTCTTACTACTTATTCCAAAATTGCATTGGAGATTGTAGCTATTACAATAGGCAGTTTTTTTAAAAAAAAGGCATAAATAGGAATGGAAGAGGTAAAACTGTATCTATTTGCAAATGACATGACTATTTATGTAGAAAATCCTCAGAAGCCCATAAAACTATAATTAAAACTAATGAATGAAGTTATCAAGTTTGTAGGATAAAAGTTAATAAATGAAAGTCAGCTGCATTTTTATCATCTGACAGCAAACAATTAGAAAATGAGTTATTGAAATAAAAATGTAATTATTCAATTTATAATACCAATAGATAAATTTGACAAAAATCCATTTATGACCTTTACACTAAACCCCACAAAACAGTGCTTAGAGAAATTTAGAAATTTATCTAAATGGAGCAGTATACCATGCTTTTGGACTGGAAAACTCCTTACAGTTAAGATATTTATTCTCCCCAGGTTAATTTATCAATTCCATGCAATTCTAATGAAACCTAGCAAACTTTTTTAGAAATTGATAAGTTGATTTTCAACTTATTATGAAAGCTCAAATGATGTAGAATGGTCACAATAATTTTTTAAAGAACAAATTTGGAAGTATTATATTTCCTGATTTAAAGACCTATGATAAACAACAGTAATTAGGACACTGTGGTGTTGTCCAGAGGGTAAACAAATACATCAAATAACAGAGTGAAGAGCACAGGGAAAGTCTATACTTTCATGGACAAATGATTATCTTTTTTTAATTATTTTTTAATTTTAATTCCAGAATAATTAACATAGTGTTATATTAATTTCTAGTGTACAGCTTAGTGATTCAACAATTCTATATATTACTCAGTGCTACTCATGATAAATGTACTCTTAATCCCTTTCATCTATTTTGTCCCTTCCCCCAGCTGCCTCCTCTTTCATAACTATCATTTGTTCTCTATAGTGAAGAGTCCATTTCCTGGTTTATCTCTCTCTCTCTCTCTTTTTTCCTGTTGCTCATTTGTTTTGTTTCTTAAATTCTACACCTCAGTGAAGTCATATGATATTTGCCTTTCTTTGACTGGCTTATTTTGTTTAGCATTATACTCTCTAGAGAGCTGCATCCATGTTCTAAATGGCAAAATTTCATTCTTTTTATAGCTGAATAATATTCCATTGTGTGTATGTGTGTGTGTGTGTACGTGTGTGTGTACACATACATACATATATACCACCTCTTCCTTATCCATTCATCAAAGGATACTTGGACTGCTTCCATAATTTGGCTATTATAAATAATGCCACAATAAATATAGGGGTGCATGTATCCCTTTGAATTAGTATTTTTATATCCTTTGGGTAAATACCAGTAGCATGATTATTGGATCATAGGGCAGTTCTATTTCTACTGTTTTGAGGAAACTCCATACTGTTTCCTATAGTGGCTCTACCAGTTTTCACTCCCACCAACAATTTGTGAGAGTTCCTTTTTCTCAACATCCTTTCCAACACTTGCTTCTTGTGTTCTTAATTTTTAGTCATTCTGTCAGATATGAGGAGATATCTCAATGTAGTTTTGATTTGCATTTCCCTGATGATGAGTGATGCTGAGCATGTTTTCATATGTCTGTTGGCCATCTGCATGTCTTCTTTGGAGAAATGTCTGTCCATATCTTTTGCCCATTTTTAAACTGGATTACTTGTTTTGGGAGTGTTGTAAAAGTTATTTGTATGTTTTGGATACTAATCCTTTATCAGAGTTATCATTTGCAAATATCTTCTCCCATTCTGTAGGTTGCCTTTCAGTTGTACTGATTGTTTCCTTCACAATGCAGAAGTTTTTGTTTTGATGAGGTCCCAATAGTTTATTTTTAGCTTTGGTTTCCTTGTCTCAGAAGACATATCTGGAAAAAAGTTACTATGGCTGATATCAGAAAGATTACCACCTGTGCTCTCTTCAATGAGTTTTATGTTTTTAAGTCTTACATTTAGGCCTTTAATCCATTTTGAGTTTATTTTTGTATGTGTTATAAAAAAAGTGATCCAGTTTCATTCTTTTGCGTGTAGCTGTCCAGTTTTCCCAATACCACTTGTCAAAGGGGATTTTTCCCCATTGCATACTCTTCCCTCCTTTGTCAGAGATTAATTGACCAAATAAATGTGGTCTTATTTCTGGGTTTTCTATTCTAGTCCATTGATCTATGTGTTTATTTATTATTTTAAAGATTTTATTGATTTATTTGACAGAGAGAAAGATCACAAGTAGGCAGAGAGGCAGGCAGAGAAGAGAGGAGGAAGCAGGGTCCCTGCTGAGCAGACAGCCCGATGCAGGCTTCGATCCCAGGACCCTGAGATCATGACCTGAGCCGAAGGCAGAGGCTTAACCCACTGAGCCACCCAGGTGCTCTATGTGTTTATTTTTATACCAGTACCATAACTGTTTTGATTACAACAGCATTGTAGTATAACTAGAAATCTGAAATTGTGATACCTCCTCTTTGTTTTTCTTTTTCAAGATTGTTTTTGCTTCTTTGGGGTCTTTTGTGGTTCCATACAAATTTTAGGATTTTTTGTTCTAGTTCTATGAAAAATACTATTGGAATTAAATGTGTAGATTGTTTTGGGTAGTATAGACATTTTAACAGTATTTGCTCTTTCAATCCTTGAGCATGGATTATCTTCCCCTTTGTGTTGTCTTCAATATCTTTCATCAATGTTTTATAGTTTTATAGTGTACAGATCTTTCACCTCCTTGGTTAAATTTATTCTTAGGTATTTTATTATCTTTGGTACAATTGCAAATGGGAATGCTTTCTTACTTTCTCTTTCTATTGCTTATCGGTATATAGAATATCAGATTTCTATACATTGATAATTTTTAAAATCTGGCAACCATACTAAATTCATTAATGAGTTCTAGTAATTTTTTGGTGGAGTCTTGAGGGTTTTTTATACATAGCATCATGTCTTCTGCTAATAGTGGAAGTTTTACTTCTTCCTTACCAATTTGGATGGCTTTTATTTCTTCTTTTTGTCTGATTTCTGTGGCTAGGACATCCAGTACTATGTTAAATAATAGTGATGAGAGTGGACATCCCTCTCTTTCTTATTTTTATTTTCCTTTTTCAAGTTTTTATTTAAATTCCAGTTAACCTACAGCACAATACTAGTTTCAGGTGTAGAATTCAGTGATTCATTACTTCCATACATCACCCCATGCTTATCACAAGTAGTGCACTCCTTCATCCCCTTCACCTATTTAACCTATCCCCCTGTCCACCTTCCTCCAGCAACCCTAAGTTTATTGTCTATAATGAAGAGTCCATTTCTCATTTGCCTCTCTTTTCCCCCCTATTTTCATCTGTTTTGTTTCTTATATTCTGCGCACGAGTGAAATCATATGGTATATGTCTTTTCCTGGCTGACTTATTTTGCTTAGCATTATACTCTCTAGCTCCATCCATGTCACTGCAAATGGCAAGAATTTTTTGTAGATAATGCTACTGTAAACATTGGGGTGCATGTATCCTTCAAATCAATATTTTTGTATCCTTTGGGTAAATACCTACTAGCACAATTGCTGGATCATAGGTTAGTTCTATTTTTAACTTTTTTGAGGAAACTCCATACTGTTTTCCAGAGTGGCTGCACCAGTTGTAATCCCACCAACAGTGGGCAAGTGGTCCCCTTTCTCTGCATCCTCGCCAACACCTGCTGTTTCTTGCATTATTGATTTTAGTCATTCTGACTGGTGTGAGGTGTATCTGATTGTGGTTTTGATTTGCATTTCCTGATGGTGAATGATGTTGAGCATCTTTTCATGTGTCTGTTGGCTATTTGTATATTTTCTTTGGAAAAATATCTATTCATATCTTCTGTCTTTCGACTGATAAATGGATAAAGAATATGTGGTATATATATAAGTGGAATATTACTCATAACAAGGAATGAAATCCTGTCTTGTTTCTGACCTTAGAGGAAACACTCTGTTTTTCACTGTTGGGTATGATGTTAGCTATGAGTTTTTCATATATGATCTTTATGATGTTGCAGTATATTCCCTCTAATCCTACTTTGATTAGGGTTTTTATGATAAATTTAAATGGTCAAATGATAAATGATCAATTTATTTTCAAGTAAAATGTCAAGATAATACAATGGAGAAAGAAACTCTTTAACCAAGTTGTATTGGAACAATTAGAGATATACTTTTTAGAAAAGGAACATTAGCCCCTACTTCATACCATATACAATAATTAATTCTAAAAGAGTAATAAGTCTAAATGTAAATTGAGTACTATAAACTTTTTAAAAAGTAGGAGAAACATAAAAATGAAAAAATATAAGTCAGACTTTATAAAAATTCAAAGCTTTTGCTCCTCAAAAGATATTCATAAGGAAAACAAAAAGGTTAAACATACAGTGGGAAAAAATGTTCCAATATGTATATTTGGCAAAGGACTTTTGTCCAGAAAAAAAGAATGATTATAACTCAATTACAAGAAGAAAATCAATAGAAAATTTGACAAAACTGCTTAAATTTTGACTTCCCAATTAAGATAGACAAATTGTCAGTTTGTATATTACTTTAAAAAAAGATTTTGTTTATTTATTTGAGAGAGAGAGAATGAATGGGGAGTGGGGCAAAGGGAGAGGGAGAAGCAGACTGTCTGCTGATCAGGGAGCCCCATACGGGGCTTGATCCCAGGACTCCAAGATCATGACATGAGCCAAAGGCAGACACTTAACTGACTGAGCCATCCAGGCATCCCAATTTATATATCTCTTATGTTCTGTTGATGGAAATGTAAAATGGCAAATCATTCTGGAAAAACTATAGGTGTCTCAAAAAATTAAATATACACATACTATTTGAGCCAGCCATTTTGATCTTAGGTAGCTACATTAGTAAGAAATGAAATTGTATGTGCACTCAAAGATAACTGCTGGATTGATAGTAGTCCCAAACTGGAAACAACTCAAATGTCTAACAAAAGGTGAATGATAAAAGGGGGTATGTCCATACATTAGAATGGTACTCAGCAATAAAAAGAACTTCCAATGCATATAGCAGCACAGATGAATTTCAAAAATGTTATGCCAATGAAAGAAGACAGATATAAAAGAGTACATACTATATGATTTGCTAAGGTAGAATTCAAGTTTATTTAAGTGGGAAAAAAGGCAGATTAATGATCCACTCAGGAGGAAGGATGGAGAGAAGGAGATTACAAAAGAGCATGAGGAATCTTTTTGGGATGTTGGAAATGTTTTGTATCTTGATTGTGGCCTTGGTTTCACAGATATATACAACTATCAAAACTCAAAATTATGGTCTTTAATTAGATTTAGCTTATTGTAAATAAATCATTTTTTGAAAAATAACTTTCAATAAAGTTGATAAGAAAATAAAGGACATGCACATATCCTTAATAGATCACTTGTTAAATAGCTGGGTGATGGGTATTAAGGAGGGTGCATGTTGTGATGAGCACTGGGTGTTACACGCAGATAATGAATCATTGAACGCTACATCAAAATCTAAAAAAAGAAAAAGAAAGAAAGAAAAAAGAAAATTAACATAATGAACTGTCAGCTAAAAAAAAGAGAAATGGGAAAATAGGAGGCTGGAGGAGCTTGAATGAGTTTTAAAGAAAGCGTTTGGAGGTAGACACTAGTGATTATTAATGTCAGGGTGATTCAGACATTTCAGATCTGAAGTGCCCATCTGGAATACTATATAAATACATAATCTCTTAGCCACAAATTACAAAATCTAAATCAATAGAACCAACAGATTTTTATTAAGCTTGGTGTAAACTCATTTCACAGCAAATCCTGACCTGCGATGATTTGAAACTATTTATAGTCTCTATTTATCCCACTTAATGTATGTTTTACTGTAGACACATAAATGTATTTGTTCACAGGGTAGTTCCCTTGACACTGCTGCAGTATATCATGTCCAGTGTATGCACTGGATTCTTTCTTAAATCTGAAAAATTCTGAAATATATCTAACCCTATGGGTGTCAGACAAAGGATGTGGAATTCTAATCACTGGTCAAGAGTTTTCTCCTGCTGTGCTATGAATTTAGTTGAAAATTCAGCCCTCCTGTTTCTTATCGATGGTGATATGCAAATATATAGGCTTTTTAGGTAAAACTAAGCATTATTAACTAGTAAAATAAGTGTATTATAAAGGATTAATCAGTAATTAATACTTCAGTGAATGTTATCATATTATTAAAGAAACAAATTAAAGTATTCAACTAATGCTTATTACTATTTGGCAAGTTCCATTGCACATGCATACAGGCAGATAGATAGAGTTTCTGAAATTTTAGGAAAGCATGCTTTGTGTAGCAGTAAATCATGAGTGTTACCTTGACTTGCTTGATTGCTGCTCTTCTTTCTAACAAATTACCATTGGTTTGTCTTCATTATTACCGCATTTTATTATAGATTGTTTGGTTAGCCTTGCAGTGAATAGTAAAGCATACTTTAGGGCTATAATCTCTTAATATCTGACTTTAAAACTTGTATACATGACAATTCAAACATGAATTACCTGGATTTCTTTACTAAAGCAGATCTGTGAATATAAATTCTCAAAAATCTTATACTTCATTGATATTTCATTGTGTTTCTTTCCCACCAGAAAGTAGGGACCAATAGAGGGAGTAGATCCTGGTATCTTCCCCACCCACAAAAACCTTTGTGGTAAAACAAAATAGATAAATTTTAAGAACATTGCTATGGAGATGTTAAATGCTAACCTTAGGTTAGAACTTAGAACTAAGTTTCACTGAAGAGAAGAACTAGCCTTAGAAAACTGGTAAGAGCTATGGAACACCAATCTGAATAGGACTGAGGGCTTTCCAGGGCCCCAAGTTACAGAAGTTCCTAGGAGCAGTGGTGAAAGAGATGGCGACATGTCAGTGCAGAGACATCTGACACAGGGGAAGATCTTTGGAAGCCAGAGTGGTAAAGGTCTGTCCTAGAAAAGGTCTATCTTGGGAAAGGCAAAAATGAAGCATTGAAGTATGGTGGAAGATGGGCTGCAGATGGGCATTTAAGGCTTGTAAAAGATTATCTGAGGCTCAGAGGAGTATATTCAGAGAAATTCCTTTATATAGGTAGGAAACAAACAAACAAAAACCAAAGACTAAGCCTATGGGCTAACATCAGGGGATAAATTGGGAAACAGGTGAAGGTAAGGCCAAGATTTTCTCCAATTAAAATTTAGCTTCAGTGACAGTTTGAGCAGCTTAAACTGATATTAAGAACCATAAAAAAAAGATTTTAAGAATTGTATAATAGAGATTTCAGGTACCGTTTTCCAAAAGGAGTAGGAACTTAAGCCTAGGAATAATGGCTAAGAGAATAATGAACATGTCTTTATAGCCCTGCAATAGAATGGCAGTTATGACTTGAAGATGAAGACACAACAGGAGTGTGAGACACAGGTGGTAGGGAGTGCTGGGATGGCCCTCTGTGATCTTGCTTCCTGGTATTCACCCCCAAATGTAATCCCCTTTTCTGGATTTGTGACTTGTTTCTAGTGAAGAGAATACATCAGAAGTGATGAGATATCACTTCCAAGATTATGTTATAACAAAGCGGGGCCTTCTGTCTTGAGACCTCTCTCTCTGAGATCCCTCCTCTGGAAGAAGCAAGCTGCCATATTATGAGAAGGTCCCATGGAGAGGTCTTTGTGGCAGGGGACCTAGGCTTGCCAACAAACAAAAGTGAATTTGGTAACAGAGCCTCCCACTTCCTCTACCTCTGGTGGTCAAGCCTCCACATGAAACTGTAGGCCTAGTGAATGGCTTGACTATAGTCTCCTGAGAGACTTTGAGCCAAAGGCATCTGAGTAAGCCATGCCCAGATTCATTACCTCTAGAGACTGTGAGATAAAGAATATTTGTTTTAAAATGCTAATTTTCAGAGTAATTTGCCATGCAGAAATTAGTAATACAGAGAGGTCGTCCCATTTTACAGCCAACATTATGTTTTTGTTTTTGTTTTTTTAAAAGATCTCTAATAAATAAGAATGCAAGACCTATGACCTGAGCATGGAGATCATGGAGAGGGAGGTTTAGTTAGGAATGGAGACTGAGTCTAGGTATAGATATATTCAGTAGAGGAATTGGATAAAATAGAGTACAGTGTTGATAATGTATTGGAGTCAGTCAGACCTGGATTTGAATATTCCTCAATGTTTTTATCTGTCAGATGGGGCTTTTTGTAGATTAAATGCAATTAAAAGTATTTTACACAATGCCTGGCCTCCAAGTGCTCAAAAAATCATGACTCTTACTGTAATGACATGACAAACTAAACCCATTTATTTCTTCTTGCTTAGGACAGGTTATTAAATTATAGTGTTCATCTGATGCTAAACTGAGATGGAAGTCCTCTGGAACCCTGATTATTAAAGATGGGCATACGTAGTCACATGAGTAGTCACATATTGACCATAATGGGATCTGGACAGGTAGTGGAGGAGGTCATTGAGGACACTACCACCTACTGATCCTTGAGCTTGATCCTGGCAATCAGACCTTTACCTCCCTCCCTCTTCTGGGTATTCTGCTTATCTTCCCCATGCTAGAAGCTGTCGCAAGGACACAGTCTTGAGATAGCGATGTGATATTAAGATCATCTGAGTGGCATATGTGTTTGAACCCTTTAAAGCCTCTGTATAAACTTCCAGGATTCTGGCAGGTCGCTGCAGAGATCTAATCCTCCTGCGGCCCCTAAGCAAACCTTGTAAGTAAGTTTCCTAGCTTTTTAAGCCTGTCATCTACCAATATGGAGTAGGCTTGTCTCTCTTCAGTCTCTTCTTGCTGTACATCCCTTGTGTACAAGGACAGGTGGCAAATCAACAATGGAAAGATGAGTGAGGCTGAGACAAACATCAAAGACCATACGGATCTCTTTCAAGAGAGGAGGTAGCTAGAACAAAGTGATGGTTCTATGTGTTATGGACTGGGGTTACCATTGTGAGATGTGTCAGCAATTTAGGTAGGAGGATAGAATGAGAATGTTGTTCTGTGGAATTTGAAATTTATGATTTATTTCAGTTTCTGGTGTACAGAGTTCCCTCTATGGGACTCAGCTAGTGAAAAAATCAAACTTACCCATTTATGGATTGTGACCTTCAATTTTAAGAACTCCAGGAGAGATGAGGAATCCTTAGTCTTATAACCAATGAAACATTTTTATATAAGTGGGCTATTGGCATTCTCCAGTTGCCCTTTTACTTTCCTTTATAGTTACAGAATCAAAATTAAGTCAACATATACATATTGTTAGCTAGACTGATGTTTTCTAAGCTGCATGAAATTCAGCATAAAAATTGAAATCTTGGTGGACATGCACCTATGCTTGCTTTCTATTGATAACGTCATGAAAGATTATGAGGGAACCTTGCTTTGTGTATAATTAGAAGCATGATGTTCAGAATATAATTTGAATAATGAAAATATTTGCTCTTAACTGAAGGAAGCTGAATCAAATTCATCTGATAGGACTCACTGACTAAGAAGAAATGGGGGAATCAGATGAGAAATTTTTTTTTAAAAGATTTTATTTATTTATTTGACAGACAGAGATCACAAGTAGGCAGAGAGGCAGGCAGAGAGAGAGGAGGAAGCAGGCTCCCTGCTGAATAGAGAGCTGGATGCGGGCCTTGATCCCAGGACCCTGAGATCATGACCTGAGCTGAAGGCAGAAGCTTTAACCCACTGAGCCACCCAGGCACCCAGATGAGAAATCTTACATACAGAATGCTTTAATAGGGGGATTTATGTTCCACAATTAGGTGTTTAAAATGTGAAAGATGATTGATATTATGACCTTCTACAATTTGATTGAAAGCAACATCCATGAATATCTATTAATGTTGGAAATAGTCATAGCTAAATATGAAGACATTAACTTTCTTCCTTTTACTTGAGAGCATTATTACCAAATTGAAAGAGATATTAAAATTAAAATAAGTCACTCCTAATCCCAGTACTCAAACACAACTTTTCGTCATTTGGACATTGCTTTCTAAGCCTTGTCTTAGTCATTTTATTTATAGCTGTAACACACATTCTCTCATGCAGGTTTTTTATACATAAAATCATACAAACATTTTTGTTATTTCTACATAGCATTTTAAATGTCCTTTTAAATGGTTGCATGACGCACTCTTAGGGTGCTTGCTATAATTTATTAAAGCAGTCTTCCTTTATAAGAAGTTTGTTACTTCCAAATTATATGTTATCTTAAATTAAGTATTTGAACTGCACCTGAACTACAGAGATGCAGCAGTCCTAGGTTTTGCACACTAGTATCTTTATTTCAGTGCAAGAGAGTGGAGTGATGCCTATAGTTTTAACCAAAACATAACCCTTTCCAGTTACAGATATAGATAGATTAGAAGAAACATCAGACAAATGGCTAGACAGAATGAATCTCTACATCACAGGTCCCCATTTAGCTCCAGTTCTGTGTTTCATGGAAATTTTTTTTTAGTGTTAAAAAGAGAAATGATATTAAAGTGAGTTTTAATCAACTGTCTCTGAAACACAAAACTTCTTTATTTCAAATTCAGTTATTCCCTTCATTCAATTTTAATTTTGTTTCTCTAGAATACAATTTAGATATATATCTGGGCAGATATTTAAGTCAAATTTGCACAGAGAAAGTAGGGTTTTTTTGAGTTGAATTTGCACAGAGAATGTAATTTTTAATAATATGTATATTTTGGGGGACCTGGGTGGCTGAGTTGGTTAAGCTTCTGACTCTTGATTTCAGCTCAGATCCTGATCTCAGGGTCATGAGATTGATCTCCATGTTGGGTTCCATGCTTAGTACAGAGTCTGCTTGCGATTCTCTCCCTCTCTCTCTGCTCCTCCCCCTGCTTGAGCTCGCATGTTCTCTCTCTAAAATAAATAAATCTTTAATATGTATATGTCTTAAGCTGTTGTTTTTATGTATGATTTGAGCATCCTGAAATCCAAATTTTACAAAAATGTGTAATATATATTACTCACATATGTGTTGTGTGTGTGTGTGTGTGTGTGGTGTGTGTGTACAATTTTGCTTAGCTAGCCTGCTAAGGTGACAAAAATTTTTATTCATTTGTTTTTATTGGGTTGCTGACTTACAGAAATAAAAGCATTCTCTTCCATGGAAGATAAAAATGTTGCAATACATTTATCTTTGAACATTTTTTAATTATTTACTTTAACCTAGCATAATTTATTTTATTTGATCCCTTCCAGAAGCAGGATATGAAGAAATTGAACTGGGGCCAAAAGCAGAGTATCATAGAGGTCAGGGTTCAGCATTAGAATTTGGCCAAAAGAAAGCAGGCAAGGAAGAAATATCCTAGTAATCTGTGTTAGGCAGGATGGAGATCTGCTTATTCAGTGCACTGTGGACTAAAAATAAATGTAATCAACATTGTTAATTATACAATTTCAAATCTATTGCACATTAACTGGAATCTTAGTCCATGCTTCTTAGATAGTGAGAGATCTTAAGAATTCCTTTTAAGACCTGAACAATGCACTTTCAGTCTTGAAGGAAATCTCACAGAGCACATGGCATTGGATAAACAATACTTATTCAAAGTTAGTATTGTTAAGGCTACTCCTTACACCATAGATTTGCTTTGTGCATGCAATATTTTTCCTGAATTTATAATTAACTTTATCCTTTTGTTTGTCTCAAAGCTTATGTGGAAGGTCTATACTTAGAAGCATCTTTTAATCCTGCAAATAATAGCTGCATGTAAAACAGAAGAAATAATGGAGTCTTCTCTGCAGAACAAAGAAGTGTATCACTATGTCCAGGATCTTTTGTTACCAAAACAAGCACATTTTAAAGCAAGTTGTCTCATGCCTGGCTGTCTAGTAGCTTTCATGCAAAAATTATTTTTAGCAGAATTAAAAATGGCCTGTATCGAAAGAAGTCTTTTGATTTGTAATATAATGTGTGAAAAATGGAGTAGATCTAAGATCTATTTCTCCAGAACTGAGTGAAACAGATAGTAATGTCATATATTGTCCAAAAGAAGAGCGAATCAGACATTTTGCTCCTCCTTTTTTGCTCTCTTTTTATAAGTAATGTCTTCATGTTTCTGATAATAAAAGTATCAAACAGTCATTGTAGAAAATTTGGAATATATAGGAAAAATATAAAGAAGAAAATAAAAATCAACTGCAATCCCGGAAGTAGGCACAGCTCTCCCTTAACATAGTCAATACAGTAAGACATTTTCCTTAGAAATGCAGGTTGGTTCAGGTGTAAGTATATGACTTAAGATGGGTGAATTAGGTCCAGTGAGACTCAGTCCTGTCTCTCTCTTTTTTCCCTCTGAAACTATTAAGGGAGCCTAGAACTGCCAGGGGTCAGAACTTACCAGGGGAGTTCCCAGGGGGAGCTGCACTGGCGGGATGGGGGAAAAAAGGCCTAAGTTCCCAAACATGATTTTGAGCCCCAAATCTAGCCCTGGAAGAAACCAACAACTCGGTCATGTAAGACAGTAATTTGCACCTCTTTTGTCCCCTCCCTAAGTTAGTGAGCATTTGTAGTAAGGAGAGTGTGTGTCAACCGCTTCAGGAAGGCTTCTGCTGTATCAGCCCATGGACTGAATGCCTGCTCGATGGAGCTACCACAGCAGTTAGACAGTCACAGTTCTTTATTCGACTATTCTGTGTACCTAACGCTTTGGCAAGAAACATGGAAAAAAAAAAAGAAAAGAAAATAGATTGTTTTTGTCCACGATTGTAGTTAGAACTCATTTCTCTTGTTCTTGTCAATTTATTGACTTTTCTGGTTATGGGGTATGTCAAATATGGGAAGAACAGCAGAGATCCTCTAATCTGGGGTTGTCAAATATGTTGGCTCTGGTGCCACAAAACCTTCCTCTCTTGTCCAAGAAAGACACTCCAAATTGATCATGACACTCAGTTGACTAAGCCTAAATTTGGCCTTAGGGTCACTGCATTCGAGAAAGTCACAGCAATCAATTGGAGTCAATTCTCAAGACAAACCTATTTGTTACTCCTGCTGAGTCCATCGCCCTCGTTTAAAGATAGGAAAACATAGTACCCATGGAGTTAAGTAATTTGTTCATGATCTCCCAGGTAGTTAGTGACAGCGAACTGTTTTTCTAGTTATTGCTGACTTCTTCCAGGTGTGGGGAGCCCGGAACCTAGCGGTGTCAACAGTTGAGGTGTAGCTTCTGGACTCACTAGCTCAGAAGTTCGTGGCCGGGCAGGTTAGAGTTAAGGAGCGAAACTCCTGGTACCCGCCTATTCGGGCTCTCACTGGGGAGAGCAATGATAGCGCATGTTAGCTAGAGGCAGCAGTAGTCACGTAGGCAGTGGTAGTCACGTAGGCAGTTTAACTATTATGGGATCTTAATCTTACCTAGGGGCTCGGGGCACCTCCCTTGTTGTTTACCTCCTTAAAGAGTTACTGATGTGTGTAGGATAAACAAAGAGAATCAGCATCGTGGGACTTGGGCACGATCAGGGGTGTGCATAGAAATCATGATAATAAGGAAAACATGTGCGTAGAAATCATGATAATAAGGAGAACATGTAACCTTGTTATTGTCACCACCCCTTGTTCAATTGAGCACAGTCTACTATAAAAAGCTTTGTAACCCTTAATAAAATCGGCATTGCTTGGACATCATCCACTTTGTCCCTCCTGTCCTCATCTCTTTTTGTTCTTCGTCTTGTCTTCGTCTTTGTTTTCCCATCTCCTTGCCCTCAGGTTCAGCATACATTGTGATGCCAGCCGCGACACCCAGGTAGCTAAAATCACCATCTGTTAAAATCACTCAGTGGTTACCTGTACTATTCAAAGTACTTTATTGGTTTGGACAAATAATATGACATATCTTACATTTCCTGTTTAAAATATTATGCCTGTTACAGGTAGCATCAGTTACTGATGTATAATAGATAATTATAAAAATCTCTGACTTATGTATGAGAAAACCCCCCTTTTTTGGTGTGGTGCATGGTTCTGCTGATCTCCACTGGGCTCAGCTGAAGCACATAAAGGTTGGGTCTACTCTACATGTTTCATTTTTCTTGGACCAGTGGGCTAACTAGGATGTGTTCTTCCTACAGTATGGGCCCTCTAACTATAAAAGAAGTTTCCAAGTCCCAGCTTACTTGATGTCTGTTAATATCTCTTTGGTCAAAGTAAGTTACATCACCAAGTTCAAAGGCAAGGAGTCAAGAACTTGATACAACTTCTGCAGCAGGAGCTAAAATGTTACATGACAAAATATTTGGACAAAAGGAAGAATGAAAAATTGGGGTCAATAATAAAATCCACCATATAAGTTAGAAAGGAAAAGTACAGGATGCCACAAAAATATGTAAATGAAGGAAGATCCAGTCCAGTTTGGGAGTGTTTTACATTATCAGCATTCTCTTTATGGAAGCCATGACATGCTTACCAGCTAAAGATATATATAAGAAGCTTCCATGCAGAGATAACAGCTTGTATAAATGCTCTCTGGAGGAAAGAGGTCAGAGCATCAGAAGCATTGAAGTCATGGGGTAGAGTAGTGGGAGATGATACTGGACAAGTGTGTAGGGCCTGACTATTCAGATAGTTCTATTATCCAGTAGAAGGTGAAATGCAATTGATTGGTGGTAAGTAGAGAAGTGATATAAATGTAATTTGTATTTGGAAAAGATCACTGGCTAGAATGCAGCAAATTTTGGGGGGCAACAATGAAATGGTAAAAGCAATTAACAGATCCTACTTTTAAGTAGGGCGATAGGAGTGAGGACAGACAGAAATGAACACAATCAAGAGATAGTTTGAGGGTAGCATCAAGAAGACTCAGCTTCTTATACCCACATGTTTTTGTCCTCTCTGCATCAGTTACATGTATTTTCTTTCAATTCCTATGCTTACCTGGTACCTTCTACTACAGAGCCTGCATTATGCCGTTTGTTATACCTACTACACTATTCTACTTTTTTGAGCTATTTTAACTCTTAATCATCCTTCAGATCTAAGTTTCAACATCACTTCCTTAGGGGAGAATGATCTGATCTTTCAAAAATATTTTGGGTGCTCATAGCATGAAATGACTCTTCTGTAAAAGACTTGCTATAATCAAAATTTCACATTTGTTTTATGGTCATTTGCTTAGTACCTCTATCTGCCCACTGAGCCTTGAGCTCCACAAAGACAAATACTGTATTTGGTTTTATTTATCATGATGTTCCCAGTTCTGAGCTCAGTGCCTATGTATGCAGCAGTTATTTAAAGTGTGTGATTTGAACGAATGCTTCTGAATAGAACAATTGAAAACATACTGGATACATAAATGTTTAAGTTGTTCGGTTGTTATAGGTGACAATATTTTTGCAGTTCGTTTCCATCTAGGAAAATCAGGATGAAACAAACAAACAAGAAAGACGAAAATTAAAAACAGGAATAATATTCAGAGAGAAATATGAGATAACTAAGAATTTAAGCAGAACCTGCATATGCTTCTCTATAAAAGCTTTGATGCCTACAGCAAAGGCACCTTTGTGGCCTGATGAATATGATCAATACATTCCATAGATTGAAGATTAAAAGTAAGCCACTGAGTTGCAATAAGAATCATATTAAAATTCATAGCCCTGTTAAGTGACAAGAAGTCTATTGGAGCAGAACCCAGGTAAAATTTACATTTCCTTTGGGGCATCACCTCTGTGTCATATTTCCTCCCTCCCCAGTCAGTGAACGGAGGACCCAGAAGCCCTTGAAAAAGGGTCACTTTTGAGCTTGAGAGTGCAAGAAAGAGATTAGGCAGAGCATCCTGAAGTAATCATGGAGCAAAAAATAAATTGCAATACTTTGCCATCAACAAAAAAGAAATCACAGCAAATGAGGCTATCCCAGAGGCCATTTAAATCTCCATAAACTTTTGCTTCATTCTAATCACTATACCCGAAAGACTTGTGAGTTCGCTCTTTATGGTTCATCGTTTTGATTTCCAGAAAACTCCAAAAGAAAACATGAGATGGCAAGAAAGAAGAAAAGAGACTTTGGGAAATAAATATTATTTATAACTTAGGATTTCTTAATGGCATTTTTCTTTGTATGTGTGTGTTACGGTGGCTGCCAAAAGTGTATCCCAGAAAGGTCTGTCACATGAGGATGCTGGATGCTCTGTACCCACTGTCTTAGATCCCTAGTTACTGTCTCTACTAGTACTACAACTACTACGACTTGCACTTACAGTTGGAATCTTTTTGGCTACAGCCAATATCTTAGGTTACAACGTATCTTTCAGAATATTTTCTTGGGTAGCACAGTGGTAGGCAAATTGCCCAGTCTGATGAATCCTGTGGTCTGCTCTTTCTTCTGCCTCGACTGCCTTATTCTTAGGTTGACGTAGGGGGTTTGCTTTCTCTCCGTAGGGTAACCGTGCAATTCAGAGTTCTAAAACTTCAAACCAAGCATTTGGACACATTGCAAGTGGGATTTTTTTCTTGCATTCAAGATGAAGAAACTTGTAAAAGTTGTTCACAGTGGCCTTTTCATGGGAGACACTGCATATGGCAATTTTCATCCTTGAATATTTTTAGCAGTTTCAGGCTCTTAACTCTTACCTGTTCTTTTTGTTTATTTGTTTAATAAATATTTCCAAGTATGTTTGTGTGTGTGTGTGTGTGTGTGTAGTTTTTATTTTTTTAAAAAAAAATTTTTTTTATTTATTTGAGAGAGAGCAAGAGAAAGAGGACCAGCGGGGTGAGGGGCAAAGGGAAGGGGATAAGCAGACTCCCTGCTGAACAGGGAGCCCAACACAAGGCTCCGGGCTGGATCCCAGACCCTGGGATCATGACCTGAGCCAAAGGCAGATGTTTAATGTGCCGAGCCACCCAGGCACCCCAGGGTTTTATATTTCATTTGAATCCACATTCTTCTAAGTTATTTTTGTAGTTATTTGCAATAAAGCATTTATTTATTTATTTATTTTTTAGATTTGGAAACCAGAAAAAATATGATGAAAAAGTTGTGGATGTGATTTTGAGACAAATTGAGTAAATATTAAGAAAATGAACATTCTGTCAATGATGAAAACTTACTGAATGTGAAATATGCCATTTCTAAGTAACTGTACCTAGACTGACATTTGATGTATGAAAGTGAAGGCTTTTAGAGCTGCAACCTTCTATAGAACATTTTTCTTCACCAGTTGTGCTCAGTCACCCAAATTTCTAGATTCTATTCCAAGCCAAGGCTTTAATCAAAAATGTAGTTTCCTGAGTCTATCATGGTAGCTGAGACCATGGCATCATTTTCTGAACAAGAATTCTGATTGCTGATAATTTCCTCATGAAGCCTAAAAATCAAAACTACCAGTATTTATTAAGTTTTCACTATATCCCCAATAGATTCTAGAAAGCAGAAGTAATGTTATCTGCATTTGGGAGCTTTAAGTCCATGAGGAAATAATATAAGACAATAGATGATCAGGAGATAGGTCCAGGTTATAATCTACAAGTGTTGTGGGATGCCAGCAATGGGGAATATGACAGGCTTTGGGGTTTCCTGAGGGGGTAGGTAGACCTTGAGCCAATTGTGAAGAGCATGTGAGCTTTGAAGGGATGGATATGATGGAAGGGGGAGATGTTCATAAGGAATGAAGAGGAGAGCATCTGGGACAGCAAAGTATAGCAGTGAGTGAAGCCTGGGTGAATGGGATTAAGGTATAGGAAAAAGGAAAGAGTAAAGGCATCAAGGAAGGAGATAGTGGGATGTGGCTTGAAATTTGTACACCTTTGCATCCTTCTTTAAAGCTTGTACTTGTTAGTTTTTGTTCTAATAGAGTTTGTTTGCCAGAGAAAGGGTTTTGATCCTCTATTGAACAAGGGAATTCATGATGAAATAAAGCCTGTTTCAGTGGGCTTAACAAGGCAGTTATCCAAAGATTGCAGGAGAAAGGAACAAGAATTAAGACAACCTACTAGGAAGTTACTGGAGCCATTTAGTGCAAAATAGTGAAGACATATATCAGGGTTTGGTAAACTTTCTGTATAAGGCAAGGTAGTAAATATTTTAGACTTTTTAGACCATACGATTTCTGTGGCAGCTACTGGACACAATATATAAACAAATAAGCATGCCTGTGTTATAATTAAACTTTATTGATAAGACAGAGGGCTTTATTTGGCCTATAGGCCATAGTTTATTGACTTCTGGTCTCAACCACAGTGGTGACATGGAAAGGAAAAGAAGGAAACAAATTGAGATGTTGAAAAAATTATTACAATTTAATATCTGCTTGAATAAAAGAGATTAGGAGATGAATGAACCAAAAATTTCAAACAATGCATCAGTCCTTGAAATATCAATATGAGATTCATCAATATGGAGATCACAAGTTAATTCACAAAAGTTATTTGTTGAAGAAGAAGAATAAAGTTAAGGACTATTAAGACTGCTTGGGATAGAGTAGTGATTGGCCTGATTGGCCTCTGGGATGGTGTCGATATTCTGTGTCTTGACCTGGATGTTGGTTACACTAGAGTATATACTTTGTAAAAATTTTTATGAAGATGCACAATTACACTTTTTGTCTTTAGTTTATGGTGTACTTCAGTAAATGATTAGCAGGTTGAAAAAGAGAGTAAAGCCAGTGATAGGACAAAGAAATCATGATCATAAAAGTAGGAGAAGAACCACAAGAGAATTATCACAAAAACCAAGAGAAGGTGATCAGCAGAGTCAGAGAAAGAGGCATGGTTAAAATGAAGGTAAAGAAATGGGTTTAAATGGAACTAGGAAATAAGGGATTATCTCCAAATGGTAACTTCAGTGGAGTGGTTTGGTTGAAAATTAGACTCCAGGTTTTTAAGCAGAAAGGAGAGGATAAGGAAATGGAATCATTTATTAAATCACTCAAGGATAGTGACCCTAAAGAAAAAGACAAAAGTAAGATGTATTGAAAGGAATAATAGAACAGAATGTGGGTTTTATTTCTTGTTGTTTTTAATGAGAAATACTGTATATGTTTGAGAAAATAAACCAGTATAAAATATTAAAGATGTTGATAAGGGATGGAGAACATATGGGATAAAATAAAATGGATAAGAAGAATGTTTACCTCTAAAAAACAAATAGCATAATCCTAAAGAAAGGCAAGGTAAATTTAGATCAGGAATACTCAGAAGGTCAGATCTACCCACTTTTGTTTGCTTATGTATGGAAGAGTTAATTTAGGAGACAAAGGAAGGAGGAAAATCTCTTTAACTTTAGGAAAAAGTAAAAACTCATTGGAGGTGGTTGTTGAAGAATAAGGTGCAATTCCAGGATATTCCCAAAAGAATTTCACTGAATAATTGCCTTATGTCCATGCAACTGTGATTATGAATCGGTCAGTCAGCATATCAAATTACAAATTCCTATTAACAATATCATTATTGTATTATTGTGTTACAAGAGAAATTCCACTTCTTTGAAGATCCATCTTGGTATTGCAATGTTTCCTTTCAGTACACTCTATTTTATGGAATTAGTATGACGAAGTTGAAAAAGGAATCTGGCATAAGTAATTTATGAAACAAACATTCTAATACTCGGATCAAAGCTCTAAGTGGTTTAAATTTACAAAAATACTTAATCAAATGAATCAAAAAAATTCAATGACATCTCTTTATATAATCTCGAAAAGGGTTATGTTACACACATACATAAAATGCAATTAAAATCAGACTTCTAATTTTAAGGACTCTGGATATTTATTTAAGTGTTGTCATCACTTGTAATTCACTTTGAAAATATGCCAAACCCCATCAAATCCACTAAAATTAAGACCATGAAGTAATAAATAAAAATCAAATCACTTTGTGAAATTGTATTATATGGGTATAATTGGATACACCTAGCTGCCTCATCCTGATACTTAATAAACATTTTTCATATTGCAATATAATTATCAGTTCTCACTAAAGTATGTATGCAAAATTGATCAAACAGTTGAGCCTTAATGAACATAGATATTTGCATTTCATTACTAGGTTGTATAATTCTGCTCATAAATTTTATGAAATATTTTTAATGTTCAATTCATTTCAGATGAAAGTGAAAAAATTTTTTAAATATCTATCCTGAAGTCTTTTATTCCTCAGTAATGTCCTTTTACTAATATTCTTTCATTTCAATAAAGTAGATCGAACCAGGCTAAGATTACAAATTTGAAGTTCCATAACTTGAGGAATTACTCTCGAAGGTCCATGAAATATTTATCCTTCAGTGGGATTAAGACAACATTTTACAACATGCACATATTTATGTAATTTTAAGGGTAGTGGGCCTTAACTATTTTGATTTGTATTAACTATTCTAATAAAGACTAACATTATTTACAACTCTGGGTCTTAGAGTTCATGACAGTTTTGATGAGTATTGAAATATTAACAATGACTACTATTATTGTAATTTTAATATTTGTTGTGGTTGGTTGAATTTTTTTTCTGTCGTTACTTTGTGCTTTGTGTGTGTGTGTGTGTGTGTGTGTGTGTGTTTTATTTCTGGGTCCTTTGTCTTTGGAGTAAAAGGCAGGCTTTCAGTGGGTCTTTTCTTGTTTTAGAGCCATAAGCTACCGACCAGAAGTAGTACTGAAGGAGCAGACATACAATTTTCATTACACTTTAAGTGCAATCATGGTTGAAAAAAGTGAATCTTCTCATAGGTCTGAATTCAGTCAGAAAACCTTTTGTTGGAATATGAGGCCCACCTTCTAATGGTCATCTAATGTTTATTTGCCTTGCTATGTTTGGTTATGTCTTACGCACATACTCCCTCAAGAAACTCACAGAGCTTTTTCTTACTATCTGACTTAAATTACCCAACCTCTCTCTCTGTATCATTGTCTTGCTGTACTTCCTTCATAACACTTATTACCTTGAGAAATTATATACCT
Source organism: Spilogale gracilis (assembly GCA_004023965.1). Taxonomy (NCBI): domain Eukaryota; kingdom Metazoa; phylum Chordata; class Mammalia; order Carnivora; family Mephitidae; genus Spilogale; species Spilogale gracilis. The sequence continues at coordinate 19,519 of PITA01010854.1, read as the reverse complement.
GTGCATATATGTTTATCTATTCTTTTATCTATTTCCCCTAATTGAACATATCCTATGTGAGATCAAGAACTTTGCTCTGGGTACCTGGGTGACACAGTCCTTAAGTGTCTACCTTTGGCTCAGGTCACGATCCCTGAGTTCCAGGATCAAGCCGCACATTGGGCTCCCTGCTTTGCGGAAAGCCTGCTTCTCCCTCTCTCACTCCTGCTGCTTGTGTTCTTTCTCTTGCTGTGTTTCTCTCTGTCAAATAAATAAATAAAATTAAAAAAACAAAACAAAACTAATTTGCTCTGTCTTAATCACCTGGAACAGAATGGGCACTCCATAAGCACTCATTGAACAAGAGGATATACTGAGATGACTCCCTGTGAAATATACGTTTGTATAGTGTAGGCAGATCTTGTGATTGGCTTCTAGCCAACAGAACATGGCAAAGATGAGATGATTTTTTTAAACTTAGTTAAGACCCCAAATCAGTTGACTTTGAGTTAATTAAAAGGAAGATTATACTGGATGGTGAAATTCTTTAAAATCTTTATGCCTTATTAATATCACTATTTAAAAATACCCTGTTTCATTACTCCACACCATATATTCATGGATGTAAAACAAGGAAATAAGGTTCACAGGATTTCTTTATGCACACATTTACACTTTTAATTTTTAAGATTTAATTTGTGGTTATTGTAAGCCTCTTCAAGAAGTGACCATCTAATTAGTATAGTAAAACATTTGAATAAGAGTGAGAGATATTTTCAAAGCTATGTATGAACAAATGCAAGAGCAGAGAGCAAATTGAATTGATGATGACAAATGATTGGACAGACTCAAGGGAGAAATAAAAGTTAAAAGATAACAGCTTTACCTTTTTTCTGAGTCTTCTTGCATGTGCAGAATCATTCCTACTACATCTTATCTTCTGCATGTACCATTTATAATTTCCTTTCATATTATGTAATGTACAATTTTATTCAAACCCTTGGCTATAGATGCTATTTATACAAAGATGACTCCAGAAGTTTTGTCTACCCCAGATCTCCTTCCTGAGCTCAGTCTTACAGATTGTTCTTTGCAGGACTCATATCTTTGGGTACCTTAATCTATGCTTCTGGGTGATCTAAGGAAGACCTTTCTGTAGCATAAATCTGCTCATATTCAAGTTCGTTAGCTCCTGCAAGATTATCCATCTATTATAGATTTTGCAGTGTTTCAATCTTATCTCTCATTTCTTTATCCTGTGCTCCAGCTGCATTTAACTTCTTGCAAAGTGTGCATGCAACAGACAATTTTATCCTGTCTTGTGCCAGTCCTTGTACATGGAAATTGCCTCCATGTCTACTCCGTTCAGCTATGGCTTCCTCTGTGATGACTTGTAGAAATGATAACATCCTTTTTGATGTTCCAACCTCATCTTCTACAAACATGTATGCTAATGGCTATCACAGTAGGCTTCATGTTTATATCTTCAGCTTGATTTGGAATACCTTTAGAGTAGCAACTGTCTCTGGGCATCTCTGTAAGCTCAGCACAAAGTACCATACACATGATAAGTTCTCATTAAATACGTGATAAATGAAAGACTGAATAAGGAAGGTGTGCCCCCCCCTTTTTTTTTCCCAAAGATTTTATTCATTTATTTGACAGAGAGAAACACAGCCAGAGAGGGAAGACAAGCAGGGGAGTGAGAGAGGGAGAAGCAGGCTTCCCGCTGAGCAGGGAGCTTGATACGGAGCTCGATCCCGGGTCTCCAGGATCATGACCTGAGCTGAAGGCAATCGTTTAACCAACTGAGCCACCCAGGCACCCCTGTGTCCTCCTTTTTGAAGGAGTTTGAAAAAGTTATCTGTGTTTGTCAAAAACATTTTTTACTAAAATACATTTCTGCTCTTAAGTAGATTATCTCAGTTTTAAGAAAAACATCAGCCATAGTCAAATGAGTAGATGTGTCCCTTGGACTCTAGGAGCCTCTTTCCTGGTTATATATCACAGGGACATTGACACACAGACCCACAAAGGGACATAAAGAAACTTCATTGTCTTATTTGTAGAAACTGGGAATTGGGAGCCCATGCAGTTGTCCATTATTAGTGGAACAGATAACGAACATAATGCAAATGCACTTTATGGACTATTATGCAGCAATCAGAATCAGTAGATATATATCCAGAAATATGGCTATATCATTTAAAATATGCTGACTTAAAAAGTAATACTCAGAATGTTATCTACAGAATGATACTATTTATTTAAATTAAAATGCTCACACAAAACAATGCAAGATTCACAATAGTGCATACATATAAAGGATATATAACAGGCATATTAGAGTATTTTCTTGTGAAAGAAAGAGAAATGGGAAGAAAGCGAGTGAAAGGAATGGATTCAATAAACCAATAAATCAAATCAGAAAACAAATCAATAAGTGGAATACATCATGAAATGAGGACTATGATTAACTCAATATTCTAAACCATAAACGTGAAAAGAAACTTAGAAAATGAGAAAGTAGTATAAGGGAAAATTTACACTTTTACTTAAAAATATAAGCAACCTAAATAGAGTAATCAGGAATATATAAGATTACAAAAACTGACTTAAGTGGAAATAGAAGTCAAGAATATCAATAAGCTTAGAAAAAATTAAATTGTCAGAGAATTAGCTCTAAAAATGACCCATAAATCTTTTGTGTAAGTTCTAGCAAAGCTTTAGGGAATAGATAATTCATGTATTCATTACATTATGACACAGGATAGAAACATGTAGGAAGCTTCCAAAATCCAAAATCATCTTTCCTCTCTACATACAACTCTGATCCTAACAATGAAGAGAAAAAAAGAAAAATAAATACAGTGACAAAGATTCTGACTCCATTTTTGATGTTTGGTGGAAGAGGATTTTCTGCTCTTGCCTCACGTCTGAGCAAGCCGATAAGAAACTCTGAGCTCTTCCTCCCCTGACACCAAAGTTCAGCCCACAGGAAACTTGACCCAGGCCCCAAGCCCTAACCACAGTATAAATCAAAGCCACCAGTACCTTCTGTCACTCAAGTCCTTTTATTTATATATATATTTATTTATTATTTTTTAAGATTTTATTTATTTATTTGGCAGAGAGAAACACAACTAGAGAGGGAACACAAGCTGGGGGAGTGGGAGAGGGAGAAGCAGGCTTCTTGCTGAGCAGGGAGCCCGAAGCAGGGCTGGATCCCAGGACTGCGAGATCATGAACCCTAGTGGAAGGCAGATGCTTAATGACTGAGCCACTCCGGTGCCCTGGCTCAAGTCATTTTAGACCTGCTTTGGTGCCTGCCTTGCTCTCCCCAAAAGGCACCCTATGTGAGCAATAAACCCTTCTTGCACTGGTCTGTCAATGTCTGAACCAAGTTTAGGTTGGGGGTTGATTCCACCCTTTGCAGGGCAACTACAGAACAGTAGGCATTGGGAGGCCTCTCTTCTCTTGTTTTTGCCTGCTGGTGAGCATGCAGATTGAACTGTTGCCTGTATGTTGTGAGTTGCCTTGCTGTGTGCTGCTAATCTTGTATTTTGTTGCATTTTGAGTTGTGCTGTACTGTGATGCATTTGTGGAGCCCTACCAAACATCTGTTATAAATGTAGATAATCAAGTTGGAAGTTTTGATAAGCACTGAAGGAGAAGAGTATGGGATTTGAAGTCCTCTTTAAAGCAGCCCCGGATTGTGGGTTTAGACCTGGACCTATGAATGTGTCTCATTTCCAGCAGAAACTATGGCTGACTGTAGGTGCAGGGGACTCATCCTGTGACCATTGGTTGTGTATCTCAACCAGGCATTGACTCCTGTGCAGTGTATGGTCCGTTAGCTGATTGACTGTGTGAGGAAGAATAGTCACTCTATTGCATATGCAGGCCCACATTCCCAAATCCACAGGGCTCCTTGGGACTCTTAAATACCTTAAATACTTCTGTTGCTTCTGCTGCCCATGGCTCTGTAACAACAAAGATTATTATCCCCAAGCTTATGGGGAACAGTCATGGCACCCCATGACGTGGACCAAAATACAGCATCCTTTTATTGGATAGCTATAAAATAAACTGATAAAGACTATAGATTTGATTGGATACCAAGCCTTATCAATATATCATGTGGTTAATTGAAACTCAACTTAATTTCAGGGTCCCTTAACCCAAACAAATAACATTTACTTTGGGAGAGGTCCCTAAGGTTGATATTACTGATCTGGTCTATTTTGGATAGGAGACATAATAAATGCTATTAGGATAGAGAGGACTCCTCTCTCCCCCATTAAATCCAGCAACCAAAAGCTACAGCACAACAAAATATAACACAATGATCTCTTTATGCAGTGGGAAGAAAGAGGAACTGTAGCAGGGGTCTGTGATTTGACCTAATTGGAAATGTAAAATTTACTAAAAGAGTTTATGCAAAAGAAAGATAAAAAGATTACCCACTGGCCATAGTATCTCTATAGTAAATGGTCTAAATTAACTTTAACATCTGCAGAGATGCACTAACTGATGAGCCTTGGTGTTCTACATTGGTACTCGGGTTCAAATTGCAGTTATGTCTGGGGATTCTGTTAAATTTAAACAAGGTGTCCTCTAGACTTTTAGGAGAGTTACTGAACATAAAATAGAAGACAAGCAGGTATGCTTCACCTTAACCATCAGAAATACTGTTTTGCCTAAATTTCTCATGATTGCAATATCCCATAGTGGGCATTGATGTCCTGGCCCCAATAGTCATAAAATAAAATTAAGCCTTTGGCACTTGAAATTGCTTGATAAGCTGGAACTCCTTGACTTACCCCTTCACCTACTCCCAGGTTAAGTAGTTAATATAATCCAATATAGATTCAAACAAGACCTAGAGAAATTAAGACCCACCATACAGAACCCACTGAAGGAAAGGGTCATAGTTCCAATTGCTGACTTTGCTAATGCTAATTCTGATGAAAGTGAATGGTACCGAACAGTAGATCACCTCAAGCAGCTCATTGTAGTGTAATAAGAACATATTATGTAGTGGGGAAAAAGTTAGATGTCTATCTCACATCCTGTACCAAAATAAATTCTAAAAGAAATAAAGACTTTATTTTAAAAATGAAATAATAAAAGTTCTGGAAGGTCATATATCTTGCTTTGAGGAAAGATTTTCTTAGGATGACACTAAACCAGAAACCATAAGGGAGAGAAATATTGCATTTGCATACCTAAATAAAATGTCCTTATAAAATAATGAAATGTAAATGAAATTAAAAGAAAAACAAAAAAAACCCTGAGAACATTTGTGGTGTATATAGTGTACATTGTAGCTCCTTCCTGGGCTACGAGGTTTGGGGTTTCTCCCCTGGCCCAGCCAGGGGAAAAAGGTGGGGTCGAGCAGGATGATGAGTGTCGGAGGCCAAAAACACACCCGAGCCGGGAGGTCTGTCGAAGCAGGATCTCTTGCTGTTTGCCAGCTCTCCTGCTCTCTCCTCTAAGGCTCTCTTGCTGCTTCCTCGCAGGCCCTCTGCCTTTATCTCTCTGTCTCTCAGTCTCTCAGTCGGCTCTTAGTCTCTCTCTGCCTCATGGCTTTTGTCTCTTCGCTCTGCTCTTCTTCTTCCTCTCTCAGTCTTCCTCTCTCTATATCACAGCTTTGTCTCCCCTGACTGTCAAGGGTCCCAGTCTTTTATTATTCCCAAGTGAGAGAAGTTGGGTGGTACAGTTAAATCTTTAACTGCTTTTGCACCCACCCTAGAGACAGGATTAGTATTGTTACTGCAGGGTACAGAGTGATTACTTAAACTCACAGAAGTTGAGACCATTGAGGCACAGGGATCAAGAAATACAGATAAGGGATACAAAGATATGATTACTGGGAGGAAGATTAAATGGAACTATGTCTTGAATAAGCATGCCAAGGACATATTGCCCTGACCCACAGGGTAAGTGGCTTTTCGGATTCTAGGCGGAGAAAGCCCAGAGGGGCTTTCATTCACATTCACAGGTACCTCCACCAAAGTTTTCCGGTGGCTTGGGCATGCGGGAGGGGCGGATTAAGCACCATCCCGACAGTACATGACAAAAAGTTAATATCTGTGACTTACAAAGCTATTTCACAAAATATTTACACATAAATAGAAAAATAAACAAAGAATGAAGAGAATACACTGAAGGAAAAAATGGAAACATCGAGGATATGACAATATCTGCTTTTAACTAAAAAAAATGTAAATTAAAATAACAAAGTGAGGGGCACCTGGGTGGTTCAGTTGGTTAAGTGACTGCCTTCGACTCAGGTCATGATCTCGGAGACCCGGAATCCAGCCCTGTATCGGGCTCCCTGCTCGGCGGGAAGCCTGCTTCTCTCTCTCTCTCACTCCCGCTGCTTGTGTTCCCTCTCTGGCTGTGTTTCTCTCTGTCAAATAAATAAAATCTTTAAAAAAAACATAACAAAGTGATAGTATTTTTATTATATAAATTGGCAAGTACAGAAAATTAGGAGCACATAGCATCGGCCTTGTGCCGGCAGATGGGAACTTTGATATGCGGCTGGTGGCAGCATGAATTTATATGCACTTCTTAAAACCTATCTATTAGTTTAAGTGTTTCTCTAGAGAAACAGAACTAATAGGATGAATATCTATCTATGTATAGAAAGAGGTTTGTTATAAAAAATTGGCTCACAAGATTATAGAGGCTGATACATCTTAAGATCTGTAGTTGGCAAGCTGGAGACCCAGGAGGACTAAAGATATAGTAGTTCCACTCCAAAGGCTGGCAGGCTTGAGATCCAGGGAGAGCTGTTTCAGTTCAAGTCTGAAGCAGGAAAAAGCCAAGTACAGCTTGAGGCTTTGGCCCCAGTTTGAAGGCAGTCAGCTGTGAAGGGTTCACTCTTATTCAGGCCAAGGTCAACATTTTTGTTCTCTTCAGACCTTCAACTGATTGGATGAGGCCCACCCACATTAAGGAGCGTAATCTATTTTACTAACTCTATCAATGTAAATGTTAAGCTACTCTAAAAACACCCTCCCAGAAACACCCAGAATTATGTTTGATCAAATATCTAGGCACCCTGTGGCCCAGTTTAGTTGACACATAAAGTTAAGTGTGTGTCTGTGTGTATGTTTTGATATATGTATTTATATATAAGTGTGTGCATAGTTTGAACCACAAAATCTACTTGTAAGAATTTATTCATTCTTCATTCTCCTTCTTTAAATAAGGAAATGAAGAGATGTTATTATTCTTTTTTTAAAAAAAGATTTTATTTGTTTGACAGAGAGAAACACAGTCAGAGAGGGAACACAAGCAGGGGGAGTGAGAGAGGGAGAAGCAGGCCCCCCCCCACCCCCGAGCAGGGAGCCTGATGTGGGGCTTGATTCCAGATCTCTGGGATCATGACCTGAGCCGAAGGCAGTCGCTTAACCAACTGAGCCACTTAGGCTCCCCGAGATGTTATTATTCTAATAAAAATAAATGCAAAGATTTAGTTTAATACATTACTATTGTTTACAATAAATAATTGGAAAATATAAAAATGTTAAAAAGTGTATGAAACATGATAAATTTGTATTAAAAACATACATACATAGGAAAAAACCCAGAAGTAGGTATACATCACCTGTTAATATTGTTCTTTTCTCTTGGATAGACTTAGAGGTGGTTTTCTCTCTTTCTCGCTCCCTCTCTCTTTTTTTTTGCTTATCTGTGTTTTCTGATTATTATTAAACAATATGAACTGGATATGTAATAAAATATTTTTGTAAAAATAGATAAACTATCACCTTTTGATGTATTACTGTACTCTATTCAACAAATTGGGTAAGTATTGTGTTTATATATTACTTTTTTCCTTTTAATATTTTAATTCTATATTAGATTTAGCCATGATATTTAAACCATTTAAAAGCATAATTTTAAATGTCTGCATGAAGCTTCATTATTCATATGAATCACACTTCATTTAATCGTATTCTATTGTTAAACAATGGAAGTATTTATAATAGTGAAAAACTGGAAACACTGTTGTGCATATATTTTGACCCATAATTCAGAATATCTCCTTAGCACAGATCTCTGAAAGTGGAATTGATTAATCAATTTAAATTTTTGAGGGTTTTGGTATTTTAAATTGCCTCTTAACCCAGCTGAATGAACTTTTTTCCTGCCTTTTACCAAAAACACTGGGTTTATCATATCTGAGGTAAACATGACTTAAATAAACACAAAACTTTTGTCAATTTGAGTGGCTAAATATGGTATTGCATTCAGTTTTTAGAATTTTCACACCGTTGTTCCAAGTATCTAGTATGTAATATTGAGTATTTTTCACATTCATTAGCCATGCATATATCCTGTTTTTTTTCATTTTTTCAAGTTTTTATTTAAATTCCAGTTAACACCCAACAGTGTATTTTCCCATTTATTCCCTTGATTTTTCTGTATATATAAGGCAGGAGAGGGGAATCTCATTCAGAATAAATCTTTGTATCATAAAACTTTGATCCTTCACATATTTGTAGCTAATGCTTATTCCCAATTTGTCGTTTCTGAGCATTCCTTCAACAATAACTGTATTGAGGGGCGCCTGGGTGGCTCAGTTGGTTAAGCGACTGCCTTCGGCTCAGGTCATGATCCCAGAGACCCAGGTTCAAGCCCCTTTGGGCTCCCTGCTCGGCAGGAAGCCTGCTTCTCCCTCTCTCACTCCCTCTGCTTGTGTTCCCTCTCTTGCTGTGTTTCTGAACTCTGTCAAATAAATAAATAAAATCTTAAAAAAAATAACTGTTTAAGTGTCAAGCATTGGCACTTTTATATATGATTTCTTTAGGTTTCATAATAACCTTAGGCTAATGTTATTATTACCATTTTATAGATAAGGAAAGTAAAGGATAGAGATTAAGTGTGTTGTTTGATGCCACACCATGGCTTTATACTGCGTACATAGAATCCTGGCCCCAAACACTGAGAAACCAATGGTTTCCCATTGTTACAGGATCTCAGAGTGGGTGGACATTAGGAAAGAGCCATAAACAGGAGCATCTAGACACATGATAATGATAATGATAATGGCATTTCCTCCATAGAGTGAAGTGTATCACCATGTTGAATTTAATGTGCTTCAAAGATCTGCATCTCCATTGAGCTCCATGTTGTCCTGTGCTAAAACAAATAAAGGCTGCTATCATTTGGGCATATTTCATTAGGTTTTTACTCATTACACTTGAGAATGAGTATCTGTATACCCCAGAGTTAGTCCTATAACAAATGACGCTCTCTGGCTTTTACTTGTTCAACATTTGAAATTTTTAAAATGGCATTTGTAGTTCATTTTGTGACTTTAATGCATGATTTGCATTGATTTATCTCCATCTGAGAAAGGGGATAAATTTTCCTGTGTACTTATCACACAGAATTAGCAAATTAAAAAATGTTAGCATTTGATCATATTTGTCACACATACACAGATGTTCAGTAGGGAGTTGAAATCCATTTTATTCTTGCTTTCCAGGGTTATTCTCCCATCTTTACAAGAATTCTGTGCATTTCCTTCTCGTTTACTTTCCATTTTCTGTTATGAAAATAAATACAAATTTTAAATATATGCATATATATGTTAGAGACAGACATATATACCTTTGAGACATATAGCATATTATATGGTTTTAAAAACCAAAACAATGCCAAAGTAACTGCAATATTTTTTATTAAATGCAAGATACGTGTTGAATGTACCCATATTTCTCATGTCTTATTGATTCATTTCAGAAATCAGCTATTATTTATTAAATGAAACTACCCTAACTTATTTATTAACATGATGAGCATTTAATATTTTCTCACTTTTTTCTATTATTACACAAAGGTTGTGTAAGTTCTCCAGCTTACGTAGCCTGTATCAGTACTTCAGTCCATTTTATTGCAAGTAATATTCTGTTGGGTGGATATGCCACATTTTGCTTATCCATTCCTCAGTTGATGAACATTTGGATTATTTGCTCTTTTGGGCTGTCTTGAACAATGCGCCTATGAACATTAGTGTACAAGTTTTTGGATATATATGTTTTCCTTTCTCAGGTATAAACCTAGGTGTGAAACTGCTTGATTATGGGTAAATCTATGCTCAAAATTTTGAGTAATTGCCAAACTGTTTTAACAGTGGCTGCATTATTTTAAATTCATATCAGTAATGAGTGAGGATTCTAATTTCTTAATATTCAGTACCTATTGGTGGTGTCTTTTTGCTTATAACCATCCTAGTGTATATGCGAAGTGGTATCTCATTGTGGTTTTGATTTGCATTCCCCCAGTGATGAAAGATATTGAGCATCAATTCATGTGCTAATTGCCCATCTTTATATGTTCCTTGGATAAATGCCTAAACAAATCATTTGCCCCTTTTTAATTGTATAATTTATCTTTCTATTGTTGAGCTGGGAATTCTTTATATATTATGGACAAAAATTCTTTATGATTTGAAAATATTTCTCCAGTTGTGTGGGTTATCTTTTCACTTCTTTGATGGTATCCTTTAAAGCACAAAAGGTTTTAATATTGATGAAATCTGGTTTATTTTTTCTTTTGTCACTTGTACTTTTGGTGTCATATCTAAGAAATTATTGCCTAATCCAAAGTTATAAAGACCTTAACCCTGTGTTTTTCTAATATTTGAATAGTTATAGCTCTTATACTTAGCAATATGATGTACTTTTAGTGAATTTTTGTGTATGATATGATATAGAGGTCCACAGTCACTCTTTTGCATATGGATACATTGATTAGTTTGCATCTTGTTTAAATATATACAAATAGAGGGCATGATGACATTGAACTAGTATTTATATGTACTTGAGATGGGAGAGGTAGTTTTCCATGTGAGCCCAACTGCTACAGTGACTCAAAGAAAATTCTAAAAACATTGTCTAATATCAAAAGAGGTTGTACCAAAATCACAGACCTGAACCATGTCTAGCGTTGGGTGTAGCAGTCTCAATGATCACAAACCCATTCACTGGAATGATGTTTATTTAGTAAGTGGATGAATGGTTTTATATTTAAAATAAATTTTTAAAATTTATATATAATAAATGACAATGGTATTTATAAATAATAGCTTTTATGACTTTAAAACTTGAATATAATTAATCAGAACTTTCTTTTAAATCAACCTGCCTGTGCAGAATGAGAACAGATATTCATAAATATAATCCCCTTACTGTCCATGTACTTACTATTTTCTGAATCTTTTCCCTCCTTTCCATGGAGATATAATTGACATACAGCCCTGTACAAGTTTAAGGTGTACAGAATAAGAATCTGACTTACATATGCTGTGAAATGATTGCCATAATAGTTTAGTTAGTGGCCATCTATTCCTATAGATACAAATATTTCCGAATCTTAAAGGTAAATTTTTTTCTGAAATTTTGATTGAGTTTTACATTGAGAAGGGATCTCAAAACTTATCAGTCCTGATGCTATTATTTCACAGATTAGAAAGCTAAGTTCAAGAGTGTTTAAGTGACTTGTTCAAAGGTAATGAAAGAGCACAGAGTTGAACCCAAATGTGCTGACTTTTTATGAGATCAGTACTTTCCCCACTCACATCCTGTTGTCCTTCAGACAATCATAATAATAGAAGCTTGGAGTTTACCTGTTAGTTTATGATTGGCCTAGGGAACACTCACTCAGCTGTACTAAAAATAGATTATGAAGGGGCACAAAGACTATCATAAAAATGATCAATACTGATTCCATAAGTGAAAGTCATAAAAGAGGACCTAAGAAATTTGATTTTAATCAAATATTGTTCCCTTATTATTTATACTTGAGTTTGTTCTTTACAATTTCCTTCCATAGACCTAGAAATAAAAAGCTGTGTAGGTAGATACTGGATTCCATGTATCTTAATGTCCTCATCCCTGGGGGCTAACATGTGAAAAGTGTAGGTTGAATATCTGCCTTTCTTTCAGTTAAATAGCACCTTTTTAGGACAAAATTTAGAATGAAAGGGGTCACTTTCTATTAAGGACTTGTTTATCTTGCAATTAACAAAATCTAAAAGAAGCCATTAGTAAAATTTTATAGGTGGGAGGTAAACAGTATAGGTGAGGAAGAGTCTAGCAAACTATCTAAAATAGAAATGTGTTTTTATAGTTTTATTGTTCAAAAGTGTTTTTATTTTTGTGGTTTTTTAAAATTTTACTGGCACATATAGTGAGAAACTAGTAATGTACTGGCAAAAAAAGTTTCAGTTTTGTTCAGAAATAAATAGAAGGAATATCACTTCATATTACTAGAAACATTTCTGCTTAATTGCATTACATAGTGATGGTTTTAAGTTGCAAGAAAGGAAAATATGTTTGTGTTGTCCTGAGAATAATTGCTTTAGTTATTGTTGCTTTTTTTAAAAAAAATTCCAAAGTAATGAACCAACCATATTTTTTTAAGTAAAAACTTAAGATATATAACCTATACCTTTTTGCATAAAATAAGAATGATAAAAACTTGACCTTTGTTTTACAATTTTTTCCCCTAGGAACTTACTATATTAATCTTTATGCAGTCCTTAGGCAAAAGGGAATCAATAATCTATGAAGAAGTAGAACGAGCAGGAAAAATTTGGTGTATTTTAAAATACCAGGGGCTCCTGGGTGGCTCAGTTGGTTAGGCGACTGCCTTCGGCTCAGGTCATGATCCCGGAGATCCGGGATTGAGTCCCACATCAGGCTCCCTTTTGGGCGGGAAGCCTGCTTCTCCCTCTCTCACTCCTCTCTCACTTCCCTCTCTAGCTGTGTTTTTTGTCAAATAAATAAAATCTTTAAAAAAATAATAAAAAAATAAAACAAAATACCAAATAGTAAGTGAAGTAGGTTTTTTGCATTTTACTTATTCAGGCAAGGACTGGTATAGAAGTACGGTGATGCTTCTTGCCTTTTCATTCATTCATTTCAAACACCATAGTAAACACCAACCGGATATTGCACTATAGGTTGACAGGCATTGGGCAAAGCATCAGCGATATCAAGATAAAAGACAAAATATTTCTGCCCTCAAATTACTCACCATCTAATGAAGAACAAAGAAACGTAGATGTACAACTATAGTATCACATAAGTAAAATTCAGAGAATTTGAAAAACAAATAGAGGGCATCATGTCTAGACTAGAGAATTAAAGAACACGGAAGACCCTTGCTGCAAAGTCTAACTTACTGCAGTGTCTATCAGTTCCAACTCATTTTTCAAGACCCTCCAGAGGAGACATTACCTAGGAGGCATCATTAGGTCCAAGATCACAGTGTTCTCATTTCATAATCTGTTTTTGCACTAGTATTTCACTCATGGGTAAGATGCAAAGTGTAAGGGAAAGAACATGGACCCTGGAGTGATCACTCCAGGGTACAATCATGGCTTACCCATTCAACTGGCATTATGACTTTAGAGAAATGACTGAATTTGCCTGGACCTCTGTTGCCGAATTTTTAAAATGACAATAATAATGAGGTAATTTGTATGTTTAAATAAGGAAACGTTTAATGTGTTGATACAGTTCCTGGCACTTAACAAATGTTTTAAATCTGTGAACATTCATTAACATCCAGTACTTTTTAAAATCACTCCAGACCAAAATTATTAATGATAAAATTTTAAAAGTTTAAACAAGTTTTAGAAACTGTAGTTCTGTTGAGAATTATTTCAAAGTCTATACAACACACAGGATAGTAGGAAAATTTCTCAAGTAGCAAATAGGCTTTGTTTTACAAATTAATGTGTAAATCCACTATTTGGATCCCCTGATCACATTTTCACATATATGTTGTTCATCAATAGAACCATAAGCAAACATTTATTCAATATCTATTTTTATGTTGGTGTTTCAGGCTAGAGCACAAGATCTTATTTAACCCATGATATAAGTGAAAGGTTAGGTATTCCTTCCATGAACCTCTCCACACATTGCAACTGAAATTGTCTGATACATAGGAAGTGATGGCCATTGGCACCACTTGTGTCCACTTTTGCAGGAGTATTAACTTGTGGGTTTTGCACAGTGTAACACAGACAACAAAATGTACACAAATATGTCATACACTGTGTCGTTTCACAACACCTAATAAATATTTTATTAGCCTTTACATTGGTCCCATGATTAGTAATTGGTATCATAGATTATAGATAATTTAGGAAATGGTCTGAGACCTCTCACCAAATCCTTAAGGAATTCTATTCATTCATTCAACAAATATGCCCTTTATGATCTAGCTCTGTGCTAGGTGTTAGGTATAACTAATAAAGACATTTTCTATCTTTGCAATTCCTATAAAATTACAGAAGAAAATACACAACCACAGCATGCATGTGCTACTCAGTGATGGAAAAAACCCTGGCCTCTGCTTGGCTGATGTTCACAGTATGTAAGCTCACATGCAATGTAGTAAAAATATCTTACTGTATGCGGGGTGTGTGTGTATAGTAGTACACACAATGTGTAGACTGATATAGTTTACATTGTTATTATAGCTTAAGCTTGATTCATTATTCTTTTTAGCAATAAGACTATAATGAGTTTTCCCTCATTTTTGAATAAGCTCAATTTTTAAAATCCTGATATTTCAATATATTACTTTAACTATCGGTATTTGCATCCAATTTTATTAACATTTTCCAAATACCATGTAGCCAAAAGAATAGCACAGAAACAGATGCTAAAGTTGTTATAAAAGTACAGCTCTTATTTACTGCTTCTATTTTCACATTGTGTTCAACTGAACATACCTAGAAATCTCACTGACTGAATCTGTAGTAAGTAAAAATTTTTAAGTTGAGCTTATAAAAATACTTTTCTATTGATAAAGCAGCCAGTTTTCTTTTTTTATTAATTTTTATTTTTTCCATAACCCAGCCACCCTATTCCCCACTCCCCACCCCTCAGGAACCCTCAGTTTGTTTCCTGAGAGTAAGAGTTCTTATGGTTTGTTTCCCTCCCTGGTCCCTCTTGTTTCATTTTTTTCCCTCCCTTCCCCCCACAACTCCCTGCCCTGCTTCTCAAATTTGTCATATCAGAGAGATCATATGGTAATTGTCTTTCTCTGATTGACTTTTTTCCCTCAGCATAATACTCTCCAGTTAAAGCAGCCAGTTATCTTACCAGCAAAATGGTCTACCAAAAACTATTAGAGATTACAGTCCAGGACATGCAAGCTAGGACAAAACCATAAGCAAGTCCAACAAACAATGGAGAGCAATGCTATTTTATGGAGAAGGAGGAATCTGGGAGGGGGTGTTTTGAATGAAAGTCTATTGGAGAAAAACCAGTTCAGGGTGATGACAGTTTCTCATTGGCTGAGTTTCAGGGGTGGTTAATTTCTTGTCGATGAGGAAATGAACATCTTTTCCAGTTGGTACCTGTAATTGATTCTTTCCCTGTTGACCGTTCTTCCATTGGGGGCTTAATTCACAATTCTTCCTGTAATTGGCACTGAGTAGTATGCTCCCCCTTGTGGCATCACAACTCCATTTTAGTGAGGTTTCCTTTTATTAATTTTTACATTACTAATTAATTTTTCCGTGTATTTTTAAATGTTGGGATTACCTACAGATTATAAAAGATTTTGGGGGAAAGCCTTCTGAGAAATCCAAACCAAGGAGATAGGACAAGAATAGGTTATTTTCATCAAAATACAACAATAAGGAAAATATATATAGGAACTGGACAGCTATTCAGTCTTTAGGAAAGTGAGGAGGTCAAAAAGAATGGACAATGTTTTTGCTTACTAAATGGGAAATTTTCAAGAGAAAGAATTGTATTGATTCAAACCTTTGTGGGATATTGCTTGAGAATTTATAAGTTATCTGAAGTATATCTCTCCCAAATCCCTTCTAAATGCTATGAAGTCAAACAAAATTATTAATATTTGCTGTAGGTGTTACATTAGTTTTAGGTCAGTTTTATGCTGTGCTTTATTTGTTTAGTTGCATATACATGGGAGATATAGCTATAGATACATTGAGGGCCTTTGTATAATGGTTATATATATAGATATAACTATTGTATCTTATTTTTATGCCTATTTTATATGCCTGGAAGTAAAATTTTGTCATGACACTTGGCATAGAGTTGTCTTTTTGTTATTTTTAGCACTGAGTTTTTCATTATTACTATAATTTATTAGATGGCATATTCTCCTCCCCATTATGACATTGTTCTTATGGAAACATATAACCCCCTTCAGGGCAACCTGCCTTATGTTGTGGTTTCTAGGCAAATACTATAATGAAAGTATTTGTAATAAAAATAGGAAATGATTTTTTGAACTATTAGTAGCTTTAAAAAGATTAAAATTAAATATTGGGTTTTGAAAACACAGGATGCTGACACTGTAGGCAAAATTATTATCTAACCTGTTCCATGGGAGTCATTGTTAAAAATAACAAAGGACCGTTATCCTGAACAGACCATTTTGTGTGAAAGCCCTGCCTATATCTATTCCTATTTCTTATATAAGGCACTGAATATCAGATGGTTAGAAATGATAAAAATTTCATATCAGAAAAAGCTGTTACAGGTATCCTAAACTACAGCTGAGCTCTCAACCTTGCCTAGGAATGTGAGGCTCCCTCGGCTGAGCGGTACTGTGTATTCGAGCAGGGCTGGGTCACATGCCTCAGGTTCAGCCATCCTCAGAGTACCTGCTGAGGAACAGACTTCCGGCTTTCCCCACTTGCCCAGATTTCCAATAGGCATCGTGTTTATCACTGCTGTGGGTGACACACGGAGGGGTATATCGCTCCAGGATTTGCTATAGTACGGCTACTACTAAGGGCAGGGGATGACGCCACAGACGGTGGTTCTGAAATCTCAAGGGAAGTCTCAGAAATTTCTCCTCAGAGAAGTCTCATGTTTGTCTTCTACAGAAGGAGTAAAAATTTTTTGCCTTCCCCCTATTGAGTTGCCTAATACATACATATATACAGTAACTTACCGTATTTACTCTTCAATCATACAAATGTCATTGATGGCCTGGTACATTTTTCTGGAAAGAGATTTCCTCTCTGTCAATTTTTCTGTAGCTGTGGGAAATGCCCTAGTTAAAAGCTGTAATTCATGCATGGGTCATATGTATGCATTCAGTATTGGAACATGTTTCAGTGGGGCACGCATTGCACTTAGTTAGAAACCTTGAACTCCAGCTCCAAATATGGCAATGACAAAAGCTTTGCTAGGCTGCACCCAAAGAGGTTAAGTCTAGATCATTTAGGTGACTTTCCATGGAGGGTGAATGGATATATGAAATGTTTAAATCTATAGTAGCTATCAGACTAAGTAAGACACCTGAGATATGTTAATTGGAACCACTCATTTTTCCTCAGCAGCTCTGTGGAAAGTCAGTGGGTAGGGAGGACAGGAGGAGAAGAGGAGGAGATGTGGTATCACAAAGAGGTTGCAAAGTATTGTTAGAGCTGTATTTCTATGATTTTCATTAAGTGTATTTTTCCAAAATTAAGGACCACTCCTATTATGCAGAACTGAAAAAAAAATTAAAAGGGGGCAATCAGAAGTATACTTGTATTAAATAAAACTCAGCTACTAGGAGTTTTTCACAGATGTTCACGGGGTCCAGACATAATATAAATGCATGAAGCTGAACAGGTGGGGACTATGGTGAATGAAGAGCAGAGCACACTTTCCATCGAAAACGGCAGCCACTACCCGGTTCCAGGTGATTGTTGGCTGGTAGACCCGTGGGCCAGGTGTCCAGGTTTGCTGGTTTTTCAAAGGAACTGAGAAACTTTTTTTTTTCCTGGGAAATCGGCTGATTTTAAACAGAGGGTAACTTCATTTTTAACAGCATGTAGGCAAAACAAAACATGTCTGTGGGTTGCCAATGTACCCCGTCTGAGTTATCATGCGAAATGTCAGATATTGCCGTATGTATCAGTAAAGATACTTTGAGCTGCAAACTAAAAACAGCAGGGATGTCAACATTTCCCTTCGCAGACCCAGAATTGAGTCAGTGGCTCAATGATGTCTTCCAGAAGTTAGGCTGTTTCTATCCTCTAATCTTCTTTCTCAGCATTTTGTTTTGTATCCCTGGATTTGTTGCCTCCTGGCTGAAATGTGGCCAAAAGCATCTCACCTTTATACATCCATGTCAGAAGAGGTGAGAAAAGGGCTTTCCTGCCATGTGCTCTACCCTTTAACAAGTAGGAAGGGTTTTGTTCTCAGAACACCCTAAGAGACTAGCTGTCATCTCTAGGCAAGCCCTAGATCACATGCAAAAGAACCTGGGGAAGTGAGTAGCTGGCCTTTTTAACTTTAAAGTAGGAGGTGGCCAAGGTGAAAGAAGGCTGAGAATGGGTGCTGGGAGGCCAACCAGGCAGGTATCTGTTGGGTCATCCAGTCATCACAAATTTGTATTTCTTCCAGTTATACTCCTGTAGCAGCTAGGACTTGTAACTGAATGGCATCAATAAATTTCTCTTTTAAAAGAAAGAGATAATGCCACTGCTGAGGAAAAGTCACAACTGCAAGATTCTAGAAGTCCTTGATGGAAAAGGTCGTGGCAGCCTTGCTGATAACATGTCATTATGATACACTGAATTAATTAGAAGGTGGAGTCACAGGAAAAATGTTTCAAAAGCCTCGAGGGCAATCTAAAATTTTATCTTTAAAAAAATTAAGTGGGTTGGGGCACCTGGATGGCTTAGTCATTAAGCATCTGCCTTCAGCTCAGGGCATGATCCCTGGGTCCTGGGATCGAGCCCACATTGGGCTCCCTGCTCTGCGGAAAGCCTGCTTCTCCCTCTACCTGTTTATAGTCCCCCCTGTCTCTCTCTGTCAAATAAATAAATAAATAAAATCTTTGAAAAAAAATTAAGTAGGTTATCTGAAAATGGCACTTTACCTCTGTGGGTTTTGCTTACAAAAACCCTGACCCTGGCCTAACCATTAGAAGAACATGAGACAAATCAATTAGGGACACATAGAAAAACAAAAACGAAAATAAATAAAAACCCCTAAAGCTCCTCAAAACTGTCAAGGTCAGCAAGGACAAGGAAATTCTGAGAAACCATCACAGCCAAGAGGATGGAGACATGATGACTAAATTCAATGTAGTATCCTGGGTGGGATCCTGGAAAAGAAAAGGAGTATTAGGAAGAAACTAGTGAAATCTGAAGAAATACAAAGTTTAGTTAATTGAAATATGCCAGTGTTGTTGTCTTTTTTTTTTTTAAGACTTTATTTGACAGAGAAACACAGCTGGAGAGGGAACACAAGCAGGGGGAGTGAGAGAGGGAGAAGCAGGCTTCCCGCCGAGCAGAGAGCCTGATGTGGAGCTCTATCCTAGCACTCCGTGTTCACGACCAGAGCTGAAGGCAGTCGCCCAATGACTGAGCCACTCAGGTGCCCCCGTGTTGTCTTAGATTTGAAAAAATGTACTGTGGGATACTGGCACAAAAACAGAGAAATAGACCCATGGAACAGAGTGGGGAGCCCACATATGGACCCACAAATCTATGGGCAATCATCTTTGACAAAGC